>JAEPBF010000241.1:620000-927468 GCA_019739055.1 Passiflora organensis | reverse complement strand
TAACTCCATAACCGCATATATTAGGAAATAAAAAGTGCTAACCAGCCGATTATTACGTGACGTAGAACCGCATTTAATCATACTATCAGAGGCTCAACTCCCTGATAGGCGGTCACACCTGGATGAGATTTAATGTGGCTCGTTATACAGATAGTCCAGGTCAACGTAGAATAATGTTTACGGGGAATGTCCGAAAGAACGAGACAATTGAACTGAGATTAAACCAGCTGGTTGTGAACAATAGGTCACTGCGGGAGCGTGATAGACGAACTTATGCAGAAGCCACAACGACATCAATCAATCCTCCCTGTGAGAAAGCACCAGTGGAGATTCATCCTAATGAAGGAGCTCAGGAAAGGCTTCAGCGGAGTGCTGTGGAAATCCTACGTGGAGGATACCCAGATAAGCTTTGTCTACCCATGGGTGTGGGGTGCACAGTTATGGGGGGACACCAGAGACTGATTACCTTTGAAACTGTAGAGATGATGAGAAGCGAACTTACGACAAACATCAGTTTCTGGAATGGTTTGTTCTATGGCATTCACCCTTGGCATCCGGAGGATACTGGTAACAGAAGGCTCTATTGGGTGAAGCTTGTGGGAATACCTTTGAATGCGTGGTGTGAAGAAGCCTTTAGGAAAATCATCCAGTCCATTGGGTTGTTGGTCCACGTACATAACAAAACAGTCAGCTGGGATTGTCTTGATGCGGCTGTGCTGCAAGTGGATACAAGAATTCCGTCGGAAATACAGCAACGGGTGAAGTTATTGGTAGACGGTAAGCTGTTCATGGTGTGTATTCTGGAAGTCCAAAAGAGAGATGATGCGGGGCCCGAGGTAGGCAAAAAGGTAACAGTGTCGGGCGACTGCAACAACCTTTCTTTTCCTATCAACCATAACTTGTCAGTTGGGTGGAAGAGTAGGTCTGGAGAGGAGAGGGGCAGCACGTCCCATGTAGGAAAAGGAGGCTCTTGTCAGAAGGCTGTGATGGAAGACAAAAGTGTGGGAGAAGGTGGAACGGACAAAGACAAAGTGGGAGATGTGGGCCATATTGGGAAGTCCCAGATATTTGTAAAGGAGCAGTTGGCACACGTGGGTATTCATCCTCCAGTGCTATAGTTTAATGAAGGGCTCTCCAGTAATTCTACACAAAGTGGAGGAACTTTATGTAATTTCACTGCTCCTGAGTTTCTCCAGGGGAGATGAGTGAAGGGGGACAGCCCAAGGATACTCGCAAGGCAGTATCTGAGTTTCTGCCAAATGATTCTGGAGTGGAGTCTATTAATTTTATGTTGTTGCCTGAAGATATGGCTTTTGCACGAATGAGGAAGGAAGGCAACAAAGCCTCGCACATGGGATCAAAAGGAAGGGCAGCTGATAGCAGGATTGGAAAGCAGAAAAAGCTCAAACACCTCAAACCCACAGGCAGTTTATCTTCGGGAAGAACTAGCCAGCCGATGTTGTGCAATGCGTCACAAGTGGTTGAAGATCCTTCTTTTTTGACTGATACTCGAGACAGAACAACAGGATTAGAGGAGAGGATATGCTCAAGGAGCTCAGCTTCCGATAACTGCCCAGCTGAAGTGGAGGCCCAACAGACGATGGAAGTCATGGACACATTGGTCAGATCCAATCGTCATATCAGATTTAGTGGGTGGAGGATTCCAGTACCAGAGATATTTCAAAATCGACTAATGATCAACGATGTTCGGGAAATCACATCTGGCTACTCACCAATGTGTCCTAAGCTATCAGCTCTTCCGTTTTTTTTTTTGCAATACGATTCTACCCCTCACCCCACCCTCCTAACCACAGAACTAGGATTTGAACCCAGGATCTCCTCCAACCCCTTAAGGGGTCATGCCATCTGAGCTAAGGCTCATTGGCCTGTCAGCTCTTCTGTTATCCAACGGGAGATTAAAATTCATTCATGATTCTTTTTGAAGTTATAAAGATCTTGTCCTTGTTGAATAAAGATGAAGTTGTAAAGATTGGAATTTATGGAATCTAGTATTTAGAGGCTCTTCCTGCATATATGTTGGATTACAGTGTCACAAGATTTTTGAAATCTATGAGGTGCTTTTCTTTTATGATCCTTGTTTATCACTGTATTGGTTCCATAATGTTAATCTTATTTAGTAGTTGAATGGCTATTACACAAGTGATGTAAGAGCATGGACAATCCTCCTCTTCCCCCTCTCGCCATATTCAATACGACATTTTCTTGAGTTTCAGAGGCGTAGACACACGAACCATTTTCTGGTATTATACTATTCACCTTTTCCCTTGGCGAGAACATGAATTCATTGATTCATTTTTTTTTTTTTTTTTGATAAGAAAGCTCAGGAAAAATATATTAATCTCCTGGTCTGAAAAAGCAAGACCCAATACAATCTTTATGCATCAAAGAAATAATACTAGAAGGAGGCACTGCAAATCTATGGACTCTAGTGCTAACAAAACGCCCCATATGGGCAAGTGTATCTGCTATTGCATTAGCCTCCCTGAAGATGTGCTCCAAGTGAACAGAGGAAAAGCTAATAAGCAGAACATCGCACTCACGAACTAGGTGATGTGCTGGTTTGGATGGTAAGAGGTTGAGTAAGGTATCCACAGTCTCCCAAGAATCAGTTTCAACTTGGAGAGAAGTGAGATGCAACTCTTTTGCTAAAGCCAAGCCGGAGTGAAGAGCCCCAAACTCAGCCTCCCAAATCGATGAAGGACCAATATTCTGTGTGAAGCCAGCGACCCAAGCTCCTCTATGATCCCGAATGACACCACCAGCATAGCCTAAACCAGTAGTCGGGTCATAGGAGCCGTCACAATTGAGCTTGAAACTGCCATCAATGGGGGGAATCCAACGAACCCACTTACCGAGGCGTGGGGATCTACCAATCTGCGCCCTGCAAAGAGATGAAGTACACTGTAAAAATTCCATGACAGTATATTTAATAATAGGTACCTCCCTGCTTTCTGCCGGACAACTATCATGGAACACCAATTGGTTCCTCCAGCGCCATAGCAACCAAATAGTCGTGGCAAACATCAGGGGCCAGGAATTGGAACTAGAGGTAGTATCCCCCGTGGTTGACAGATTAGCTGCAATCCAGTCCTCCAGGTCCAATTGGAAGAAAATAGGGCGAAGGGCTGCAGGGATAATGGCACCCCACACACGAGCTGAATGTCTGCAATCACGTAGAGCATGTAGAGTGGTCTCGGCTAAGCCCATGCATCTCGGACATTTCTCATCCTGCACGACCTTCCTCATGTAGCATAAATGTTTAGTCGGAATCCTATCATGGGCCACCGTCCATAGAAAACCTTTAACTCTCTCCGGTGTCTCTAATTTCCAGATACGGCCCCATAAGGCTTTGAGCTCCTGATCTTCATCCTGTTGTAGTATGGACACGGCAGATTTGATGGTGAAAGTTCCACTGGCAGAGCCTGTCCATAAAAGCTGGTCCTCATTTTCCCTATGGTGGATAGGAGACATCTGGGCAATCTGCATACAAGCATAGGTAGGGAGAAGATGACGAAACTTCTCCCAACTCCATTCTCCATTTGCCTGCATAAACTCATTGATGGTGGCATCTTGAAGTGGAGTAGGAATATCCTGCAAAGCCACATTCATGAGTATATCAGAATTAGGTAGCCATTGATCCTTAAAGAAACGAATATTGACACCATTTCCAAGTGACCAGGATACTCCCTGTGCTATCAGGGGCATGACTCTGGCTAGAGCCCTCCAGGTATTTGAGCACCCAGGCTTAGCAATCACATTACTCGGATTCATCTGCTTCAAGTTATATTTTGCCTGTAGCACCTTGGACCATAGCCTGTCCCCCTCGGTGAGGAACCTCCATCCCAGTTTCATAATGAGTGAGATGTTAGTTTCCTTTGTGCTCCTGAGACCTAAGCCACCCTGGTTCTTTGGTCTTGTCACCTCTTCCCAAGCAATTAGGTGAATCTTCCTCTTGTCAGGACTGGACCCCCAGATGAAGTCTCTCGTGAGTCTGTCCAGTTCCTTGCATACACGTTCTGGGAGAAGCATCGATTGCATGGTATGGGATGGGATGGCTTGTAGGACGGATTTTGCCAGCGTCACACGTCCCGCAAAGGCCAAATTCCTAGTTTTCCAGGTAGCCAGTCTATTCCTCACTTTGTCCTTTAGTTCCTGAAAAAGAGAGACAGTTTTCCTTCCATGAATGAGAGGAACACCAAGATATTTGCCCAAATTATTTGCTATTTTAAAACCAAGAAGATCAGACACTTCCCTTTTCTGAATGAGACTTGTGTTCCTGGAGAAGAATATCCTGGTTTTTCCATTATTGATCCTCTGTCCTGAGCTTTGACAGAATCTCTCCAGAGTATCCTTTATTCTTTCAGCCTGAGACAGTGAAACAGACGAGAACAGGAAAATATCATCTGCGAAAAATAAGTGAGAGAGAGGGGGACCTTTCCTTCCAAGACGGATAGGCTTCCAACCACCACCAGTAACCTCGTCATTGATTAGATGGGCTAGCCTCTCCATACATAACACAAACAGATAGGGGGACAAGGAATCCCCTTGCCTCACTCCTCTTGAAGGATAGAACATATCTGACATACCACCGTTCCATAATAACCTCATAGAAGGAGTAGATATGCAACTCATAATTCTAGCAACAAGGAGATCAGGAATGCCTGTCATGTTTAAGGTCTCCTCAATGAATTCCCATTTTAGCCGGTCATAAGCTTTCTCCAGGTCAATCTTGATAGCCATCCATCCTTCTCTTCCTGTTTTTCTACTCATAGAGTGGATGACCTCCTGCACAATAATTGTATTATCTGTAATTTTCCTCCCTTGCACAAAACTCGATTGAGTGTCTGCAATCCAAGAGTTCATCAAAGGTTTGAGACGATGAGCAATCAATTTGGTAATGATTTTATATGACACATTACAAAGACTGATAGGCCTAAAATGTGTGATCAATTCAGGAGATTTAATTTTAGGAATCAAAACTAGCAAGGTGTCGTTTACTTCCCTGTCGAGGACACCATTTTCCCAAAAATCTCGAATCATATGGAGGACCGAATCCCCCACAATATTCCATTGAGTCTGCATAAAGATCGGTTGGTAGCCGTCCTTCCCCGGGGCCTTGAAGCTACCCATAGATTTAAGGGTCTTGACTATTTCTTCCTTTGTTACCTGAGACAATAAGAGATCATAATTAGCAGTATCGATTCTAGGAAAAGTATGAACTGTGGTAAGGGGGGAGAAAACAGGAGAATCATTCATGTACAAGTTACTAAAGAAATTGATAGCCAGAATCTTCAAGTTCTCCTCATCTTTTACCCAGGTACCTTCCTGGCTACGAAGAGCCGTGATACGGTTTATACCTCTTTTGATGATGGTTTGAGTATGGAAATAATTAGAATTCTTATCACCATATCTAATCCAATTCGTTCTAGCTTTTTGATACCAAAGAAGCTCCTCTTGAAGGAGGACATTTTCCAAATCACATTTAAGGTTCGAGTATACCTGTTCGAGGGTAGTTGACTCCCTCCTTTCCAGGATGTGCTCAAGATCAGTAATTCTCTTGAGAAGGGTCTGCTTCCTGCGAAAAATGTTTTTAAACACATTCTTATTCCAAACCTGTAGTTTATTGGTGAACACGCGCTGCTCTGATGCCCAACCATTATGCATATTCCAGTTATTCTTGACGAACTCCTCAAAACTGGGATGAGTTAACCAAGCAGCCTGAAACCTGAAGGGTCTATTGCTCATAAATTGACCTCCTGGTTTCTCAACGTATAATTGGATGGGCCTGTGATCGGATTTTAGACGCGGCAGGTGCCAAACCTCAGAGTTTGGGAACTTGTGTTTCCACTCTATATTGCAAATGGCTCGGTCTAGCCTTACTCGAAGAGTTCCTCGGAACCAAGTAAATTTTGGTCCTTTGTGACCCATATCAAGAAGACCACAATCATTAACCATTGACTGGAAATCTTTGTTGCCTCTATGAGTGGAAATACTAGTTCCCGATCTTTCTTCAAGAGACAAGGTTGCATTGAAGTCTCCAAGAATAGCCCATTGCTCATGAGTACAGCAACTAATGTTACGTAGAGAATTCCAGAGTTCCCTTCTTCGATTCAGGTTTGGGCTAGCATAAACTGCAGTACACACACCAGAAAGATCATTGTGAGACCATTTAAAATGAACCAACTGGGCATTAGAGTCTAAAATTTGAATAGAAGTACTTCCCTCACTCCATAGGACCCAAATGCCACCTGCAAAACCTTGGGCATCCTCCACAAAGTGGTTAGTAAAGCCTAACTTACTGATGACCTTGCGAGCTCTCTCCCCACTGATCTTGGGCTCAATCACAATAAAGATGAAAGGTTTGTGAGTACGATAAAGCTCTTTAAAATGAACTCTGAAACTGGGGCTCGCAGCTCCTTGTGAGTTCCAAGCTATTATAGAAGACATAGGTAGGATTAAAAATTCAAGGACAATAGGAAACAACTATTCGTAAAACAAATTGGCAAAGACGTGTAAAAACCAAAGTATAAATACTCAGTGCAAAAGGCAAATAAGAAAAACCAATAGAAAACGAGTTACACTGACGCCGCCGAGGGGCAAGCCAGCGACGCTCCCGGCGTTACCTCCTGATTATCTGAGCTCTCCCTGTCCGTTGGGTGGGCATGCTCCTCCTCCATACTACCCGCCGCCATGGTCACCGGAAGGGGCGCCTTTCCCACAGGATCGTGCCTTGTCCTCTTAGATGGTCTAGGGTCGGGGGGTTGCTTTACAATTTGCTTTGAATTTTCCTTCTTCCCCCGCAGAGCTCTTTGCTGGCCACCACTTTTTTGGATAGCCATCGCCTGCGCTTCTCGCTTGCGATTTTTGGTCAAGGCAACGAGCTTTGACCTGTTCAAGGCATGGTCGAACCACGTGTTCGTGGAGAAGAAGAAAACAGGTTCTGTTACTGATTTGTCAGACTGATGTGTGCTGGGCTGGGTAATTAGCTTGTGGGTCAAAGGTTTGGTCAAGGAGGTGCTAGGCTCAGATGGGCCGGTCGCAGAATTATTGGACTGGGTAAGCATGGACTGGCTTGGTTTGTTTCTGGTCGACGGGGTCAGCTTGTTGTCCTGGTTGGGCTGACTTTTTCCAGTGTCTTGGGTTGTTCTTGGGGTCTTAGGTTTCAAGCGTGGGTCTATGACTTTAGGGATGGTAGAGGGCGGCTGTAGGCCTTGGGCATGTGCTAAAGTATAGGTTGCGCTCACAGAGGGAGAAGCATCAGATGCGATGTCCAACCGTTGAGATGATGATTCACCTAGATTAGGATCCTCACTCAACGCCGAAAATCTCGAACCATTATACTGATTTTGTTTATCTTTCCTTAACTGTGACTGATGTTGTGCCTTGTCCTGTCCGCCGCTGCCACGTCTGCTAGGTTTGGAAGCGTGGAGCCAAGGACCAAATCTCTGATCGTCGGACACTTTTCCCGCAGGTTGAGTCGAGAGTTTGTCCATAGAAGAATCCGGCACTGGTTGGAGGTTGGATGCGAGGGGCTCGACAGTTCCTTGAGGGCAGATGCTAAGATTGTGACCCACTTTACCACAACTAAAACAGATTGTCGGAAGATTTTCATATTCAACACGCTGCCATTCTCCATTGATCCTGATTGCCGACGTGAGTGGGCTTGCTAGATCCAGTTCGACTGCCACCCTTGCAAACCGGCCCCTTTGGGATTCAGCAGTGTTCATATCAACTTTCACAATATTGCCGACCATACTACCAATAGCGCGAAGAATATTGTATTGATACCTGTGTAGTGGTAAATCAGGGAAGCGAATCCATGCGATGATCTTGGAAATTTCAGCCGTAGCTGCTCTGAAAGTAGGAGTCCAGCTCTGGATTGAGAGGTAATGTCCCAGTATGACCCAAGGGCCTCCCGTCAAAACATAGTTTTTATCTCGTATACTTCTGAAATTGACTGCAAAAAAACCGTTTTCCATGTCAACCACCTTGAAACTTTCTACTGTACCCCATAGTGCTTTCAGCTTGGTATTGAGTAGTGCAAGTCCAATAGATTTTCCCAAAAGTTTGACCACAACCGCAAAACTCCATGCCTGCTGTGCGTGCTCTTCCAATCTTTGAGAAATAGTGAGGAGCTGGCCAACCTCGTCGACTGAGAAAACTAAGTCATCAGACGATACTATAAAATCTGGTTCCTTATCCTCGTCCATCTCTTTCCCGAGTAGTCTATCTTTGTAAGTCACCGATGGCCTATCAGCCATCCCATTGGATAGTTCCTTAGGAGGGTCTGTAGACATCTCAGCCACTTCTTCAGACGTAGAATTATTTTCAATCGGGACGCTGGTCATTGTAGGCTCCACCTCCACCATTGTTTCTTCCTTTTCCTTTTTGTCTTCTATCAAGAGGTGCGTGGGCAAGGCTATTGGCGTGGTCCCAGGGGCAGCCGTGGGGTCGCCTATGTCTGGCGGCAGAGTGGCCTCCCCCATGGGAGGAGGTTGGTGCATGATATCAGGGGGTGCCGAGGAGAAATCGAGAGAAAATCCAGGTTATGGCTGCTTTTGTTGATACTTACACAAAGTTTTATGGGAGGAATTTCGTCGAACAGGTAGTATGCGTAACCTGGTTAGGCAAGAAACGCCTTCTCGTTCAGCATACTCCTACCCATACCCATCCCTCAGCCTTCCCTTCCTGCTCCCGCTCTCGTTTCGTCTACCACTTGGGTCACCTCTAAGATGATCGAGAGTGGTTAATCCATTGCAATTTCTATCAAGTCAAAGGGAGGGAGGTGCTCTGCTCTTAAGATCCAAGTATTTCGATAAAAAAGTATTAATAATGTTTATTCCATGATGAGAAGACTCTAATAACTAGAGAGAGTAGTTAAGCGTAACGAGAAATGGAAGCTATTTCATTGATTCATTATACATAATCTTCGTGGTGGAAAAGTTGGGCTCTATCGGGTGATAACTTGGGTCTTGTTTTCTGACAATTTGGGTCAAAAGCTTTCGTTGGACTCAAGATTCTTGTTGAGGATGGACCAGTGAAGATTGCAAATGAAGTCAGCCCAACTGGTGGGTTTGTAAGAAGCCCCACAAGGAAAGTTGAAAAAAAGACCCTGGGCAGGGTACCATGAATTGTTCAAAAGTCATGCAAATCTTCTCCTTTTTCAGAAAAAAGAAAATATGAAGTTTCAAAACAATTTATGTTAGGACCCATGGCCTACACTCTTAATAATTTCTATATACTTTCTTCGTCTTTGGTTAAACATGTATGAGGCTTTTTCTCCTCAAGAGAGAACAATTAGAATTTGCAAAATATGAAGTCAGAAAACATTTTTTGGACATTTTTTGTTATGCCGGTCATGTCGATGACTTGTTAGTGGAGGACATTTTTTTTCTGTTTACAAAGAAAAAGACAAATAGATAATTAGAAAATAAATTCAGCCGCCCCCCAAATTAAGATTAGGACCCAATTTTATAATAAGGTATATAATTTCTACATACCTTCTTCGTCGTCTCAGATCATCAACTTCTGTTTGTACTCATATGCTCACAATGAAGTCTGTTTTTACAGTTTATTACAGTGAGTTGACTTCATTATTCTTTTGTGAAGCACCATAAGATACTCTCTGTGTTTCAAGTCACAACCCTATATTGCTATTCGATCTGCAATATACTTCAGCATCTAGTCTGATCATATCAGATCATCTACCTTATTATTTGTCGTACAAGGTTAGCTCTCTGTATTCTCTGATCTTCTCCCCAAAATAATTTTAGAACGCTGTTGTTTTTTACATTTACATTGTTACATCTGTTGCTACTTCCAAATCTCTGGGGTGAATGGCTATTATAAAAGTAATGGAAGAGCATGGGCAACCCTCCTCTTCCACCTCTCGGCGTATTCTATACGACATATTCTTGAGTTTCAGAGGTGAAGATACGCGTACCACTTTCACCAATTACCTGCATAACGAGTTGCTGGAAAAACAGTACAAAGTATTTAGAGCCGAAGAAGAGATCCAATATGGGGAGGATATCGCACCCACTCTAGAAAAAGCTATTCGAGAGTCAAGATTATCGCTGGTTGTGCTCTCACAAAATTATGGTTCCTCGACCTCGTGCTTGAACGAACTCCAGACGATCATGGAATGTCGCAGAGAAAGGTGGCATCATGTTGTCCCTATCTTCTATCACGTTGATCCACGTCAAGTCAGGCATCAGGAGGGAAGATTTGCAGAATCTTTTCACAAACACGAAAAGGACGACAACAAAAAGAACAAAGTGGAGCCTTGGAAAGCGGCAAGGAGAGAAATTGCAGACCTGAAGGGAGTACATGTTGAAAAAGGAAAAAAGTATGTGTATTCTACTCAAACTTTGCATTGCACGCTTGATGCTCTGCTTCAATACCCATCATCTATTTATTTCGCAGGACATAATTCAAGAAATTATCCATCGTATTGGAGAAATAATTGGTAAAATTGCTTTTATAATGCACGTTTTAACTCACAATTTTCATCTCTTCTGTATTCCGAGTTAAATAGGCTTAATCGTATTTCTATTAACATGTAATAAGCTTAAAAATAACTTTAGGTGTGCTTGTCCGTTTCCAAGCAAATATTCTTTTTCTAAACAGGGAACGAACAATGACTTGCGTTGAGTTCAAGAGACGAAAAAAGAAAAACAGATTCTTAAAAAAATTTTGTAAGCAAACTTGGTAAACAGAACCAAACGAAAAGGCGGAACCTGTTTCCTCCATTTTCGTGCTGGAAGGTGCAAGAGGCAGAGAACTTGGTATCCTCCTAATTATCGGACACTTTATAAAAATCAATGATTTCCCGAGAATCAGTAAATAAAAAAATCTTCAGACTAGGGGCAATGATTAGGCATATACAGTATATTTAAACCAGAGAATATTTATTAAAGGCGATAATGATTAATTCTTCTTTTGTATTATAAACAGTAATGAAATATAAGCTTAATTATATCAAATTTTAAGATATTTCATATATACCATTCCGTTATATCTTGAATATGTATTGATTGATAATTCAGAGACAGACATTTTACTAGATTTCAGTTCAGTTGCTTCGATTAAAATAGTAGATACCATTCCTAGGAAATTTCTATATTATTTTTTTAGAAAAAGTTAAGACCAAGCCTTTTCTAGTTACCAAGTTAATAGGAAGATGCATGGAAACGTGTGGTCCATCCAATAATGGAATAGCTTTTTACATGGATTCTTGTCAGCCGAAGCCACCCAAACCAAACCCCTCAGCTTTAGAGATCTGTCATCGAACATCTAAGTCTTCTGTCTTAATAGAATATTCAGTCCATTACCTATATTACAAATAGAATAAATATCATCCAATCATTATCGTTTTCGACAGAAAGAAATTGGAAGCCTCCTAGGAAGCCTGGGGCATTCTTCACGCTTAAAGTCGCGCAAAGAAACACATCGGAGTTTCGCACTAGAAATACTCTTGAGATGTGGCAAGCGGCTGAGTCTTAGTTCAGTTAATCTTGGGAGGGTGACAGAACCGAGAGAGGAGTTGGTGCCGTTCTCTTCAGCTGCTACTATCTCCTCCACTCCGGCACAGTCCTCGACAACAAGTTTCTCCAGATTTTGAAGGTTCTGCAACAAGCCTGGAGGAAACAGATTCTTCAGGTTGTCACAAGATTTTATCTCGATGCTCTTAAGACGAGCAAAGGTGCCAGAGGATAGAGATGGTAGCGAATCACCATTCTCATTCGTTACAAGGGTATGTAAGCTGTTTGTGGAAGAAAGTTGCAGAAACTCGAGTCTTGAAAAGACATTAGCGGACGATCCTGGCAATGATGCTAGACTCTCTACTCCGCTGCAGTTTAAGATTCTCATGGACTTCATTTCACTTGCATTGTCTAAAACTGAAAAGCCACCTGCTTCTAATTCGCAGTCTATGAATTCGATCTCTTCAGTTCCTTGTGGAAGAGCACGAAAGTCTGCTCCATTGCTGAGATCACAGTGAGACAATTTCACATATTTGGCCATCCTCGACTTTGCTCTGGCAGCAACCGCTTGATTATTTACATAAATTTCAAATAAATACGGTAGCCTTGCACCAGTCTGAGACTGGAAATAGCTGTTCATCTTGTCCAGATCAGGGAAACGGCATACCAACTCTTCCAGTTTTTTCAAGCATCCCACCTCCTGTCCGTTCAATGTTAACCTTAACTCAATTCTCAAGATTTGTAGCCGGGAAAGATTCGGTAGTATACCCACAGGGAAATTCTTCAGGTTATGGCAATCTGTAAGATCCAAAAACCTAAGCTTACACAAGGAAGCCAACCCATGAGGCACTTCTTGAATTGTTCTGCACCCTCTGAGATCCAACTTCTCCAATGCAACAAGCTTGGCGAGAGATGGTATATGCATTAATCCAGAACAGTCTCCGAGCAACAATGCAGAAAGACTCACCAGATTAGAGAGGGATTCAGGCAATATCTTGATACCAGTACAGGAAAGATCAAGAACCTTGAGACCATTTATTCTCTCAATAAACAAATCTGATATCTTGTGGAAGCTGTCTCTGAGCAACAATGCATAGTGTCTCACCAGATTAGAGATGAACTTGGGCAATAACTCGATCCAAGGGCCAGAGAGATCTAGAACCTTGAGACCATTGAATCCCAAGAAAAAAGATTCTGATATGTTTCCCAGTTGGTGATTTTGGCAAAGCAATAATGTTGACAAATTGGGACATATTGGTGAATGGTTAGAACCAATTTCTCTGATGTTGTTCCATACTAACGAGACTCTAACGAGACATTGCTTCCACTCATCCGCATCGGGACATGCTGTCAATTCCTTGCCAGCTTCAACCATGACCTCTTCCCCAAATATTTTAAGAACCATATCCCTGACCAAATCATGCATTCTCACATATTCTTCACCATCATCGAATTCAAGCAAGCACAAATTCACGAGCGTATTTAGCATGGCCTGACCCTTATTAATTTCTTCCTGTTTGCAGTTTCTGCTTTCTATAATCCCCTCAACGATCAAGTACTCTATTAGCTCCTCCCTGCTGATCCAAAATCCTTTTGGAAATAATGCACAGTACAGCAAACATTGTTGCAAGGATGAATCGTTTAAGTGGTTGTAACTGATTATCAGTTTCTCAAAAACTGCATCCATCGGACTTTTTCTAACTTTTGGATCTCTTATTTCATCCAGTGCATTTCTCCATACAAATTCATCTTCTACTCCCTTCATGAATCTCCCAATTGTTTTGAGTGCAAGTGGTAAGCCAGCACATTCCCTTGCAATTCTTTTTGCTTGTGGTTCCACCTCAATGTTGTAGGCTCCTAATTCCTTCTTGAACAATCCCCAGGCTTCCTCGGAAGAGAGTGGCTCAATCTTGATTATATTCTCCTGGCAATCCATTTGCCTGCAAACCTCAAGTGATCTAGTGATAAAAATCAACTTATACCCCTTACTTATTGGAGGAAGTCCCACCTCCAGTAAATTAAAAGATTTCCAAACATCGTCAATGATAAGAACAAAACCATTTTTTCTAACCAATTCATCCTGCAGTCTTGCTGCCCGACGAATTGCATCTTCTCTGCTATAGAATTTCAAGTTAACAGCAATGGCAGTAAGATTTTGTAACTTCTCTTCGTTGCAATCTTCTGAAGCTGTAATCCAATAGACATGAGGGAAGGGTCGCGGTGCTTCTAAGAGTTGATTATGGATATGCTTCATTAATGTTGTTTTTCCAGCACCTCCTGTACCATAAACTCCAATCCGAATAACTTCATCCTTCTTCAGCAGAGACCAAATGTTTTCTCGAGCTCTTTGAAAACTTTCACCCACCAACTCTGATACCGGGAATGCACATTTTCTTTTCCTTAGTTCTACTGCCACACATCATACAAGAGTTCATTAGTTTTCTTTCTTTTTTGTTTCACCGAGAGACGTCTAGATGAGATGATAAACGGAAAACTTTACCGGTAATTCCTTTCTTCCCGATGAGTCTTTCAACATGTTGAATGATTGTTTGAATCACTTCTGTCTCATAACTGCGTAGATAATAAGGACAGAATTGATTAGGGATCTACAGCAACTGAAAATGTAAAACAGTCATAAGAAGAAATTTATATTAATACCTTCCTTTTTTAACATGTTCTCCTTTTATCTTTCCAACTTCACGCAATGCAGCTCTCCAACCCTTCACTTTGCCCAATTGCTCTCTCAATGACTTTTCGTGTTGAACAAAATGTTCAGCAAAGGTTCCACTCTGCTTTCTCACCTCAGAAGGATCAACATGATAAAAAATAGGAAGAACAGGGTGTCCTTCTTGCTTGTGACGATTCATTATCATCACGAGCTCATGCAAGCACCATGATGAGGAACCGTAGTTTTTGGAGAGCACTATTATGGACATTGTACACTCTAGTATAGCTATCTCTAGAGTGGATCGAATGGTCTGCCCACAATCAATTCCTTCTTCGTCTCTGAATACTTTATATTTACTTGCTTCCAACCATTTATAGAGATGATCGGTGAAAGAATCTCGGGTATCTTCACCTCGAAAACTCAAGAACACTTGATAAGGTTGAGACATGGATGACGAGACTTCTGAAGAGTTCATATCACCCATTCTAGAAAGGCCTATGCTAGCAAAAGATAACAGCATATTAAAAGAAGAATATGATATGGATACGAAAACAAACAAATTCAGATGACTAACCTTAGATTCAGTTAATGAAACAGCTTAGATGGACGAAGAATGGCTTGTCTGCACAATTTTATGAAGGCTTTATGATTATGTATACATGGAAATTTCTACTAAGTCAAGTCAACTTTATCAAATATGGAATTATATATTAATTGTGCCAGTTGTCAACTTCTTGTACAAGAGATCAGACTTCACGTCCGGATCACCGAACGTGTATATGTACGTGATGGATCACAATTACAACGCTGAATAGAGTTTCTAACTACATAGCCCAAAAAATGTATCTTGTTGTAAATGATCCACTCACACAACACATATAAATCCAAGATCTCTCCTGCTTCTTTCCGATGTACTATTGGATAACCTGATCCGTAAGGACTGGGTCTCACACTTCAAACACTACCATAGCATCTTGTGTTAAATGTTAGAAATTTTGGGTTGAACTTGTTAAATTGATAATCTCTGAAATGTCGCTGTACCAATGAGCTGTTACCTAGCTGTCCATCCTGTCATCCTGTCATCCTGTCATCCTGTCATTCTGTTTTGTCATCCCAAGAAAGTTGACTTCTTGTAGTAAATTTAGTTATGTCTCTTCAATTCAGGCCAAAAAAAAAATTCAGGCCATTTTTATTTTATATATATAACAATATAATCTTTATCTCTATTTTAATCCCACTCCATCTCTATTTCTTGTAGTATTTTTTTTCGCAGAAACAACTCAATTCACTATCTAGAGAGAACACTCATAAATTCATCTATTTGGTGTTTCAAGGTGACTAAGTAGAAATTTCCCGCAGTTATTTTTCTTAATTTGGTATTTGATTCTGCTATCGATCTTTCCTTTGAAATCTACATATATAATCACAAAGCCTTCATAAAGTTGTTCGTAGAAGACAATTTTCGTCCATCTATCTCAGCTGTTTCATTAACTGAATCAAGGTTAGTCATCGGAATTTGTTTGCTTTCATATCCATATCATATCCTTGTTGGAAAACTGTCTTCTCCTTCAACTGAGTGGTAAGAATGTCTCGCCCATGCTTCTGACATGCTTTGCTTTCCTTCACACGGCTGCAAGGAGTCTTAATTATTATCAATACCAACAATAACATGTCAATATTTCTTATAAAATACTGTTATCTTTTTGCTGATATATTTTTTGAAATTACACATTATTTAGGCTTTTCTTGAATGGCTAGTTTGAAATCCTTAAAGGTCTCATCTTTCAAGTCTCAACCTTACCAAGTGTTCTTGAGTTTTGGAGGTAGAGATTCCCCAGTTTCTTTCACCCTTCGTCTCCATCAATGTTTGAAAAAAAAGGGATACAAAGTATTTTGGGAAAAAACCAGAGAAATGAATTTTGGTGGTCAGACCATTGAATCCAATCGACAAACTGCTATCCAACAGTCAGAAATATCCATAGTCATTCTCTCCAAACACTTCGCTCATTCAAGATTATGCTTGGATGAACTAGTGATGATTATGAATCGACACGAACAAGGAGAGCACATTCTTCCAGTTTTTTATCATGTTGATCCATCTGAAGTGAGAGAACAGAGAGGGAGCTTCGCCGACGCTTTTGTTATACACAGAAAGCTATTCAGAGGGAAAATGCGAAGAGAGGAACCTTGGAGAGCAGCTTTGCGAAAAGTTGCAGACCTACGAGGAGTACATGTTACAGAAGAAAGGTACAATGTCAATTCAAAAAATACAACTTTGTCATTTTAGGGTGGTCTACATCGATTTACAATTATAAATTACTCTCACCTTTTGTTATATGTAGCTATGAGACAGAGGTGATTCTAAGTGTCGTCCAATATGTCGGAAGAATGATTGAGAACGGTAAAGTTTGCAATGACTTAAAGTGTATAAATATTTTCATCAGTTTGTAACTCGTGACGATCTCAATCTTTTATGGTGTGAAAACAGGATTAAAGAAAAGAAGATTTAGATTGCTCGTATCAGAGATGGTGGGTCAAGATTTTGAAAGAGTTCGGAAAAACCTTTGGTCTCTACTGATGGAGGATGAAGTTGTACGGATAGGAGTTTTTGGCATGGCAGGGGTAGGAAAAACAACCATGATGAAGCATATCCATAATCAACTCCTAGAAACATCACAACACTTCCCTCACGTCTACTGGATCACTGCATCAGAGGATTGTGACATCTCTCAGTTACAAAATCGTATTGCTAAGATTACTGGTTTGGATATTTCGGACGAAGAAGATGAAATATATAAAGCAGAAAAATTGGGCGATGCATTGGGTGACAAAGGGAGTTTTGTTCTTCTTATAGATGATTTGAGGAAATATTTTGATTTAAGAAAAGTGGGACTTCCTCGGGGAGGATATAAGTTGATGTTCACAACACGATCCCTTGAAGTTTGCATGCAAATGGATTGCAAAGAGAACATAATCAAGATTGAGCCATTATCTTTCGATGAAGCTTGGGTATTGTTCAAGAGAGAACAAAGAGGCTACGACATGAGTTATGAGGTGGAACAATTGGCAAAAGAGATTGTAAGTGAATGTGCTGGTTTACCACTAGTTATTAAAACAATGGGGAGAAGCATGAAGGGAGTAAGAGATGAAATTGAATGGAGAGATGCAGTGCATGAAATAAGAGATCCAAAAATTGGCAGGGATGTAGTTTTTAACATATTAAGGTTCAGTTATAGAGGATTATATCATGATCCATCCTTGCAACAATGTTTGCTGTATTGTGCTCTGTTTCCAGCAGATTTTGAGATTGACAGGGAGGAGTTAATAGAATACTTGATTGTTGAGGGAATAATAAAGAGGAAAAGGTACAGATGGGAAGAAGTTAATGAGGGCCAAGTCATGCTCACCAAGCTTGTCGATCTTTGTTTCTTAGAAGAAGTTGATGGTGACCTGGTAGTGAAGATGCATGATTTGATAAGGGATATGGCTCTTAAAATATTAAGAGAGGAGTCATCGGCGATGGTTGAAGCTGGTAAGGGATTGATGGAATGTCCAGATGCAGATCAGTGGGAGCAGAGTCATGTTAGAGTTTCGTTAATGAGAAATAACATTAGGGAAATTGGTTCCAACCATTTGCCAGTATGTCCCAATTTGTCAACATTATTGTTATCTCAAAACGACCGACTGCAAATATTATCAGATTCTTTTTTCGAGAGATTGTATTGTCTCAAGGTTCTTGATCTTTCTCATACTGCTATCCTGAGATTGCCAGAGTCCATCTCTGATCTGGTGAGGCTTTCTGCATTGTTGCTCAGTGACTGTGACGAATTAATGCTTATGCCACCACTTGCCAAACTCGTGGAATTGGAGAAGTTGGATCTCAGAGGATGTTGTAGAATTGAACAGGTGCCTCATGGTATCGAGTTTCTATACAAGCTTAAGTATTTAGATCTTCGAGGATGCAGTATGTTGAAGGAGTTTCCTGCTGGTTTACTACCTAAGCTTTTAGAGTTACAAGTCTTCAGAATTGACAAGAAATTAACATTGATAGGAAATGAGGTTCGATGCTTGAGAAAACTGGAAGATTTGGTATGCGGTTTCCACCCAGAGGAGTTCAACAAGTCTCTCTGCTTTGCAAACCCTCCGTACAGATTCCAAATTTTCGTGAATCCATCATTTTATGATCCAACAGTAATGTGGAAAGTAAATAAATATTTGAATTTTCAGAACAGTGACCTCTGCTGGGGAGAAGATTGTGATCAGTGTCCAGAAGGAGTTGAACAGCTCGTTTTATATAACTGCAAATTAGGTGCCTGGAGCTTCAGTGGTACTTACATTTCTCAATTTACAAGTAAATTGAAGTCTATTAGCATCTCCAGCTGCAAGGAAGTAGAGTGTATTTCGTCTCGATGGTCAGCTAATATATTTTCAACACTCGAGGATATATATCTCGATGACTTAAGCAATTTACGTGGCCTTATTCGCATTGAGAATGAGAATTTTAATCCAGTGTCACTGTCTTCTACTCGGACCTTTGCACGTCTCAGGCAGATCATAATCATAGACTGTCACAACATAAAGAAGCTGTTTCCTCGGGCCTTGTTGTGGAACCTCCTAAACCTGGAGTCAATTGAAGTACGTGACTGTTATGAAGTAAAGGAGATAGTAGCAAGTGAAGAAAACAGCACAGGTAGCTCTTCCCTTTTTGTCACCCTCCCCAACTTAAGACAACTAAGACTATGCCGTTTGCCGAGTCTCAAAAGCATTTACAGTGGAAAGCTGGCTTGTGAGTCTTTGGAAGCCATTCAACTCGAAGAATGTTTGATGCTTGAGAGGATACCCTTTTCTCTTCCTCTCCCATCTGTTTCTGAAATTCAGGTTTGTCCAAGAATCTGGTGGGAACATGTGGTGTGGGATCATCCTGATGCTAAACAAATCCTCCAGCCTTTTGTCAGACTTCCTACTGGTAAGGACAAATATTCTGATGTATGCTTCTTGTTAGCTGAAACTTAACAAAAGATTAAAATCAAGTCAAGAATTTTTGCTGATGAATATATACCTGTCAGAACTGAAGGACAAATCAAGCAGCAGCGAGGGTTTTCATGCGCTTCCAAAAGGAACTGAAGAGCTCGAATTCAGCTACCGCAAATTAGGCAATAGCGAGTTTTCAGTTTTAAACAATGCAAGTGAAGTCAAGTCCATTAGAATCTTGAGCTGCGATGGAATAGAGAGTCTTGCATCATTCTGTGGATTGTCAGCTGATGTCTTTTCAAGTCTCGAATTTCTGCAACTTTCTTACACAAACAGCTTACACAACCTTGTAAGCGATGAGACTGAGCATGGTGATCCACTACCATTTCCTTCCACCGCCACCTTTGCTCGTCTTAGGAGCATCGAGATAAAATACTGTGACAACATCAAGAAGCTGTTTCCTCGGGGCTTGTTGCCAAACCTCCAAAACCTTGAGAAGCTTGAAGTCGAGGAATGCCTTGGAGTGGAGGAGATAGTGGCAATTGAAGAAGACAGCACCGATTACCCTTCCGATTCCGTCGATCTTCCCAAATTAAGGGAACTAATTCTGATCAGGTTGCCACGTCTCCAAAGCATTTGTAGGGAGATACTGATTTGCGAGTCCCTGGAGTTGACTCAACTTGAAGAATGTCCGATGCTAAAGAAGGTTCCGATTTATCTTGCTCCCCTGTCCCCTGTTTCCGATAGGGATCCGGCGGGCACGAGTGGTGAATCGGGACCTTCCAAATGAGGTGCAACTCATCCAGTCGTTGGTTAGATTAGAAGTTACGAACCAGAATTCAAATCGTTGTAATTTCGGAACTTCTAATCTTCAATCATTTCTCGTCACTCTTGGGAAACAAAAAGAAGTAAATCCGTTACGGAATGGGCCACGATCAAGACCCGTTAAGGAATACCAGCTAAATAAAAATGGGTCAAGCACATTGGCTTATTTTAAATGGGCCGGGCTACATCCATCGGTCCATTATTTATTGGCCACCTACGCTGTGCCATTAGAAATGGACCACAAAAATAAGCGCTCATGGGCCAGATACAAAATGGGCAATCTATATGGGCGCGTTACTGAATGTCCAGAGCATATGGGCTTGCCAAATTTCAAGTTAGAAAGACAAGAAGTGATTGAAGATTAAAAATTGTTTAGATTACAGAGACTTGAACTCAGGTTCATAAATGTCTTATTTGAAGTCTAAACTAATTGCCCATCATCTGGATGGTCCGACTCCACCACCCGTTCCTCCCAAACCTTGATTGGAAACCTGAGATGGGGGAGCAAGACAAATCGGTACCTTCTTTAGCATCGGACATTCTTGAAGTTGAGTGAGCTCCAGGGACTCGCAAATCAGTATCTCCCTAGAAATGCTTTCCAGAAGTGGCAACCTGATCAATATTAATTCCCTTAATTTGGGAAGACTGACATGACCGGAAGTGTCATTACTGCTGCTTTCTTCACTTGCCACTATCTCCTTCACTCCGAGACATTCCTCGACTTCAATTTTCTCCAGGTTTTGTAGGTTTGGCAACAAGCACCGAGGAAACAGCTTCTTCAGGTTGTCACAATATTTTATCTCGATGCTTTTAAGACAGGCAAAGGTCTCAGTAGAAGGCTCGCTTACAAGGTGATGTAAGCTGTTTGTGTAAGAAATTTGCAGAAACTCTAGACTTGAAAAAACATCAGCTGAAAATCCAGACAATGATTCAAAACTCTCTATTCCATCGCAGCTCAGCATTGTAATGGACTTCACTTCACACGCATTGTCTAAAACTGGAAAGTCACCTGCTCCAAATTTGCGGTATATGAATTGGAACTCTTCTTCTACTTTTGGAAGCGCATCAACGTCTCCTCCACTGCTAAGATCTTATATATACGCGACAAGATCTGTGTTATTCCTTTCTACGGTGACAAAAATACTAGACATCCGTAGTTTATATCTTTTTCCCTATAATGTAAACTTTACTAGTAAATGCTGTCTTACCATTTTTTTCTCCAATGGATATGATGGTTTCTTGGGACTCTTTCCTGCACACACTAATAGAAAACAATTAGATGATGGGTATTGAGGTAGAGCATGGGAAGTGCAAACCAAATAGGAAAGTTAGATTCATTTTCAAGAATCAAACAATCAAAGCTGTTTTCTTTTTAAAAATGTTCAACCTATGCATCTCCGAATCCGAAACTTCCTCCGACTCCGATTCCTCTGTTTCAACGCTACAAAACCAAAAACAGGAAGAAGAAACAGGGCAAAAGTTAGATTCATTCTATCTTTTAAAAAAAGGAAACTAAATTGGAAATTAATGTAATTAAAGTATAAAGATTGAATTTACTAAACACAACAAAAGTCCTCGAGGGATCAGCAAAGTAATTAATAGTCAAAAGAAGAACAAAGATCTGACCTTGTCTTTACTGATAAAATGGAGGGGGATATAACATCAGAACCAGCACAATCCAACAGTTCCAACCAGTCACTATCTTCTGAATGAATAGTCGTTCTACGAAAATATGGGAGAGTAAGGGCTATCGGCTTACTCTTTAGCCTCTGACGTCCATCAAATTCAATTTCTAGAAGCCTCCTTGGAAGCCTGGGGCATTCTTCACGCTTAAAGTCGCGCAAAGAAACACATCGGAGTTTCACACTAGAAATGCTCTTGAGATGTGGCAAGCGGATGAGTCTTAGTTCCGTTAATCTTGGGAGGGCGACAGAACCGAGAGAGGAGTTGGTGCCGTTCTCTTCAGCCGCTACTATCTCCTCCACTCCGGCACAGTCCTCGACAACAAGTTTCTCCAGATTTTGAAGGTTCTGCAACAAGCCTGGAGGAAACAGATTCTTTAGGTTGTCACAAGATTTTATCTCGATGCTCTTAAGACGAGCAAAGGTGCCAGAGGAAGGAGATGGTAGCGAATCACCATTCTCATTCGTTACAAGGGTATGTAAGCTGTTTGTGGAAGAAAGTTGCAGAAACTCGAGTCTTGAAAAGACATTAGCGGACGATCCAGGCAATGATGCTAGACTCTCTACTCCGCTGCAGTTTAAGATTCTCATGGACTTCATTCACTTGCATTGTCTAAAACTGAAAAGCCACCTGCTTCTAATTCGCAGTCTATGAATTCAATCTCTTCAGTTCCTTGTGGAAGAGCATGAAAGTCTGCTCCATTGCTGAGATCACAGTGAGACAATTTCACATATTTGGCCATCCTCGACTTTGCTCTGGCAGCAACCGCTTGATTATTTACATAAATTTCAAATGAATAAGGTAGCCTTGCACCAGTCTGAGATTGGACATAGCTGTTCATCTTGTCCAGATCAGGGAAACGACATACCAACTCTTCCAGTTTTTTCAAGCATCCCACCTCCTGTCCATTCAATGTTAACCTTAAGTCAATTCTCAAGATTTGTAGCCGGGAAAGATTCGGTAGTATACCCACAGGGAAATTCTTCAGGTTATGGCAATCTGTAAGATCCAAAAACCTAAGCTTACACAAGGAAGCCAACCCATGAGGCACTTCTTGAATTGTTCTGCACCCACTGAGATCCAACTTCTCCAATGTTACAAGCTTGGCGAGAGATGGTATATGCATTAATCCAGAACAGTCTCCGAGCAACAATGCAGAAAGACTCACCAGATTAGAGAGGGATTCAGGCAATATCTTGATACCAGTACAGGAAAGATCAAGAACCTTGAGACCATTTAATCTCTCAATAAACAAATCTGATATCTTGTGGAAGCTGTCTCTGAGCAACAATGCATAGTGTCTCACCAGATTAGAGATGAACTCGGGCAATAACTCGATCCAAGGGCCAGAGAGATCTAGAACCTTGAGACCACTGAATCCCACGAAAAAAGATTCTGATATGTTTCCCAGTTGGTGATTTTGGCATAGCAATAATGTTGACAAATTGGGACAAATTGGTGAATGGTTAGAACCAATTTCTCTGATGTTGTTCCATGCTAACGAGACTCTAATGAGACATTGGTTCCACTCATCTGCATCGGGACATTCTGTCAATTCCTTGCCAGCTTCAACCATAACCTCTTCCCCAAATATTTTAAGAACCATATCCCTGACCAAATCATGCATTCTCACATATTCTTCACCATCATCGAATTCAAGCAAGCACAAATTCACGAGCGTATTTAGCATGGCCTGACCCTTATTAATTTCTTCCTGTTTGCACTTTCTGCTTTCTATAATCCCCTCAACGATCAAGTACTCTATTAGCTCCTCCCTGCTGATCCAAAATCCTTTTGGAAATAATGCACAGTACAGCAAACATTGTTGCAAGGATGAATCGTTTAAGTGGTTGTAACTGATTATCAGTTTCTCAAAAACTGCATCCATCGGACTTTTGCTAACTTTTGGATCTCTTATTTCATCCAGTGCATTTCTCCATACAAATTCATCTTCTACTCCCTTCATGAATCTCCCAATTGTTTTGAGTGCAAGTGGTAAGCCAGCACATTCCCTTGCAATTCTTTTTGCTTGTGGTTCCACCTCAATGTTGTAGGCTCCTAATTCCTTCTTGAACAATCCCCAGGCTTCCTCGGAAGAGAGTGGCTCAATCTTGATTATATTCTCCTGGCAATCCATTTGCCTGCAAACCTCAAGCGATCTAGTGATAAAAATCAACTTATATCCCTTACTTATTGGAGGAAGTCCCACATCCAGTAAATTAAAAGACTTCCAAACATCGTCAATGATAAGAACAAAACCATCTTTTCTAACCAATTCATCCTGCAGTCTTGCTGCCCGACGAATTGCATCTTCTCTGCTATAGAATTTCAAGTTAACAGCAATGGCAGTAAGATTTTGTAACTTCTCTTCGTTGCAATCTTCTGAAGCTGTAATCCAATAGACATGAGGGAAGGGTCGCGGTGCTTCTAAGAGTTGATTATGGATATGCTTCATTAATGTTGTTTTCCCAACACCTCCTGTACCATAAACTCCAATCCGAATAACTTCATCCTTCTTCAACAGAGACCAAATGTTTTCTCGAGCTCTTTGAAAACTTTCACCCTCCAACTCGGATACCGGGAATGGATATTTTCCTTTCCTTAGTTCTGCTGCCACACATCATACAAGAGTTCATTAGTTTTCCTTTTTTTTTTTTGTTTTACCGAGAGAGATGATAAACGGAAAACTTTACCGGTAATTCCTTTCTTCCCGATGAGTCCTTCAACATGTCGAATGATTGTTTGAATCACTTCTGTCTCATAACTGCGTAGATAATAAGGACAGAATTGATTAGGGATCTACAGCAACTGAAAATGTAAAACAGTCATAAGAAGAAATTTATGTTAATACCTTCCTTTTTTAACATGTTCTCCTTTTATCTTTCCAACTTCACGCAATGCAGCTCTCCAACCCTTCACTTTGCCCAATTGCTCTCTCAATGACTTTTCGTGTTGAACAAAATGTTCAGCAAAGGTTCCACTCTGCTTTCTCACCTCAGAAGGATCAACATGATAAAAAATAGGAAGAACGGGGTGTCCTTCTTGTTTGTGACGATTCATTATCATCACGAGCTCATCCAAGCACCATGATGAGGAACCGTAGTTTTTGGAGAGCACTATTATGGACATTGTACACTCTTGTATAGCTATTTCTAGAGTGGATCGAATGGTCTGCCCACATTCAATTCCTTCTTCGTCTCTGAATACTTTATATTTACTTGCTTCCAACCATTTATAGAGATGATCGGTGAAAGAATCTCGGGTATCTTCACCTCGAAAACTCAAGAACACTTGATTAGGTTGAGACATGGTTGACTAGACTTCTGAAGAGTTCATACCAGCCATTCAAGAAAGGCCTATGATATGGATACGAAATCAAACAATTCAGATGACTAACCTTAGATTCAGTTAATGAAACAGCTTAGATGGACGAAGAATGGCTTGTTATAAATGGGCCACGATCCAGACCCCTTAAGGAATATCAGCGAAATAAAAATGCGCCACACACATTGGCTTGTTATAAATGGGCCGGGCCATATTCATCGGTCCATTATTTATTGGCCACGAACCAAAATATAAATGCACCTTTTCCTTTTTTCAAAATGCAAGTCTGCAATTTCTCTCAAAGCCGTTTTCCAAGACTCCACTTTCTTTTTATTGTCATCTTTTTTGTGTAGGTGTAAAGATTCAGCAAAACTGCCCTTCTGATCCTTCACTTTATACGGATCAACGTAATAGAAATCCTTTGGGACTTCATCTTTACTCAACCAAGACAAGATCTTATCTTTAGCTTTTTGAAATCTTTCATCCACTAAATCCGATCCGGCAACTGGATGAACGTAATAGAAAATTACCCTTCTGATGCTTCACTTGATATGGATCAACGTAATAGAAAATAGGCACAACATGATGCCACCCTTCTCTGCTACTCTCCATGATCGTCTTTAAACACCAGGTGGAAGAGGCATATCCTCTGGACAGCACAACCACCGATAATTTTGACTCTGGAATAACTTTTTCTAGTGTGGCTGTAATATTCTCCCTATATTGGATCCCTTCTTCGTCTGTAAATACTTTATAGTGTTTTTGTAGCAACGCTGGATACTGGTTTCCAGTGAACCCAAATCGCCTATCTTCGCCTCTGAAACTCAAGAAAATATCGTATTGAATATGTCGAGAGGTGGAAGCGGAAGGTCAGTTTATGTTCTTCCATTAGTTCTGTAATAGTCATTCAAGACAGGCCTAAACAAGATTAACATACTGAAACCAACTCAGGGATATCAATCATCCCTTCAAAAAATCAAGGATCATAAAAAAAGGGATCAAAATTTCCCAAAAATTTTGAGTAAGGTTAGAAACATGTTTACAACATGGAAAAAATACACTTGTATCGTGAAGAGGCCAACTCAATGACAGATGACCAAGTAAAGATAAGTATTTTATTATTTTTTTAATCAATTTATTATCAATTTGTTGTTAGCTTGTTAAATCAGTCTATAGTTTATAGCACGACCAAGACAACCAAATATGGATTACAGAGAAACCTCAGAAATGAAATTGGAATCGGCATCCTCTTCAGGATCCAGATAAAATAAAAAAGAGTACGGATCTTACTAATTCTGTTGCCTATTACAAATGGAAACGAAATCTTCTTATCTCTGAAGTTGGAAGATGCGGGCATCTTTTAAATATAGATTTTAAGCCGCGCGAAGGATCATAACGGAGTTCCACTCTAAAAATGCTATTCAGCTTTGGCAAGCGGATGAGTATTAGTTCCTTCAATTTGGGGAGAGTGACAGAACCGGGTGAGTAACTGGTCCTGTTATGTTCTGTTGTTTCTATCTCCTCCAGTTTAGCACAATCTTGGACGACAAGTTTCTCCAGTTTTTGTAGATTCTGCAACAAGCCTGAAGGAAAAAGATTCTTCAGGTTGCAACAGTCTTTTATCTCGATGCTCTCAAGACAAGCAAAGATGCCATCATACTCATTCCCACTGCTTACAAGACAACTTAAGCTCGTTATGGAAGAAAGTTGCAGAAGCTTGAGTCTTGAAAAAACATTATCTGATGATCCAGACAATGATGCAAGACACTCTAATTTTCTGCACTTCAAGATTCTAATAGACTTCAATTCACTTGCGTCGTTTAAAGCTGAAATGTCATTTAAACTCCTTTTAAGAAATGAGCAATTACGGAATTCAAGCTCTTCAATTCCCTTTGGAAGCTGATGAAAATGGCTCCTTCTGAGACGACAGCCCCACAAATTCACGTACTTATCTGGCTGTGGCTTTGCTCCCACGGAAACATTGCGATCATCCTTTACGTTGATATGAAAAACAAGCGGTGGCTCTGCACCATTTTCAGATACGTAGTTGTTCATCTCCTCTAGACTCGGGAAACTGCATACCAAAACTTCCAGATATTTCAAGCTCTTCACCTCCTGTCCTTTAACAGGTAAACCTTTGCGAAGTCGGAAGACTTGTAGATGGGAGAGCTTGGGTAATATATCCACGGGAAACTCGTTCAAGTTTCTGCAATCTTCCAGATCCAAATGCCTAAGTTTAGTTAGGGAATCCATCCCATCAGGCACTTGTTCAATTCCGCACCCTCTGAGATCCAGCTTCTTCAATTCTTTGAGCTTGGCAACCGATGGTACACGCATTAGTTTGCGACAGTCTCTTAGCAACAATGCAGAAAGACTCACCTTACTAAAGATGGACTCAGGCAGTTCATTGATCAGCGTACCAGAAAGATCAAGAACCTTGATATCATTGAATTGCTTGAAAAGTGAATCTGATAAGCTTCCCAGTTCGCCATTTTGGCATAACAATAATGTCGACAAATGGGGACAATTTGGCGACTTTGTAGAATCAATTTCACTGATGTTGTTACTCATTAACGAGACTCTAAGAAGCTTCTGCTTCCACATATCATCATGGGGACATTCCTTCAATCCCTGACCAGCTTTAACCATGACAGCATCTCCATATATTGTGATAGCCATTTTCCTGAGCACACCGTGCATCTTCACACATTTACCAACATCATCACGGTTTAACAGGTTACGATCTACGAGCTTAGCTAGATTGGATAGGCCCAAACGAACTTTTTTGTGTCTTAATACTCTCCCCTCAAGTATCATTTCATCAATCAGGTACTCTATCAACTCCTCCTAATTGATCCAAAAACCTTGTGGAAATAAGGCACAATACAGGAAACACTGCTCCAAGATTTTATCATTTAAGCGACTAAAACTGGTTCTCAGTGCACTAATAACTCCATCAATGTGACTCTTCTCTTCTTGATTTGTTATATTGTCATTTGTTATTTTTTCTACTTCTTCGAGCCATGTCTCTTCACATGTTACTCCCTTCAGACTTGCCGCAATAGTTTCAATAGCAAGTGGTAAGCCATCACATGTCCTCAAGATTTTTTCTGCACACTGTTTCATCACCTCAGACATGCAGAATTCTCCAATTTTTGTCTTGAACAATTCCCAAGCTTCATCGGATTCAAGTTTTTCAACTTGGACTATATTATCATCCTTACAATCCATTTGCTTGCAAACCTGCCTTGATGTACTAGTGAAAATCAACTTATATCCTTTATGTATTCTAGGAAACCCCACCTCTTCTAAACTTAAAGACTTCCAAATATCATCTATGATAAAAACAAAACCATCGTTTCTAACCAATTCACCGCTCAGTTCTGCGGCTCGATGCATTGCATCATTTGTTCCTTCAAATTCCAAGTTCATAGCGCTGGCAATATATTTTTGTAACTCCTCTATATTGCCGTCTTGTGGAACAGAAATCCAATGCACATGAGGAAAGGATCGTGGTGGTTCTGTGAGGAGTTGGTTATGGATATGTTTCATCAATGTTGTTTTGCCGCTACCGTCCATACCACAAACTCCAATTCGGTTGACTTCATCGTTCTTCAACCAAGACCAGATGTCGTCCCGAGCTCTTTTAAACTTTTCACCCACCAACACTTCTTCTACGACGAATGGATATTTTCTTTTGACTGCTTCCACACCATCAAGAAAATCAAGGTCATGAAAAATAGAAAATTCATCAGTTACGGGAAATGGAGTTCTTTCAATTTTGCAAACTTTACCGGTAATGCCTTTCTTTTGGATGATTCTTTCAACCTCTTCGACGATTGTTTCAACCACCTTTACTTGAGATCTACATATGGTAATAAGGGGAGTTTCATAAAAAAAAAGAAGAAAGCATATAATGAGAGAACAATCGATGAGATTTTTATAGCAACTAAAAATGTCAAACATTCATAGGAAAAGAGATTTTATATTAATACCTTCCTTGTTTAACAGTTTCTCCTCTAAGGTATCCAACTTTCCGCAGTGCGGCTCTCCAACTGTTCACCATGTCCATTTGGTTGTTGGTCCTTTCGTGTTCAACAAAGTGTTTAGCAAAGGTTCCTTTCTGATTTCTCACAACAGAAGGATCAACATAATAAAAAATGGGGACAACAGCATGCTCTTCTTGTTCATGACGATCCATGATCATCCGGAGTTCTTTCAAACAAAATTTTGAAGAGGCATAGTTTTTCGAGAGCACAACTATTGACATTTTAGACACCCGTATAGCGTTTTGTATTGTCGATGGAATGTCCTGTCCATGACTAATCTCTTTATCGTCTCTGAATACTTGATATTTACGTTTTAACGCGTAATAGAGGAAGTCGGTGAAAGAGCGTCGGTTATCTTTACCTCGGAAATTCAAGAACACGTCGTAAGGTTGAGATGCTGATGATGTTGAGGCTTCCGAGGAGTTCATACTAGGGAGATACTGATTTGCGAGTCCCTGGAGTTGACTCAACTTGAAGAATGTCCGATGTTAAAGAAGGTTCCGATTTATCTTGCTCCCCCGTCCCCTGTTTCCGATCGCGATCCGGCGGGCACGATTGCTGAATCGGGACCTTCCAAATGAGGTGCAACTCATCCAGTCGTTGGTTAGATTAGAAGTTACGAACCAGAACTCAAATCGTTGTAATTTGGGAACTTCTAATCTTTTTTTTTTTTTTGGTAAGAGGGAACTTCTAATCTTCAATCATTTCTCGTCACTCTTGGGAAAACAAGAAGAAGTAAATCCGTTACGGAATGGGCCACGATCAAGACCCGTTAAGGAATATCAGCTAAATAAAAATGGGTCACGCACATCGGCTTGTTATAAATGGGCCGGTCCACATCCATAGGTCCATTATTTATTGGCTACCTACTCTCTGCCATTAGAAATGGACCACGAATATAAGCGCTCATGGGCCGGATACAAAATGGGCAATCTATATGGGCGCGTTACTGAATGTCCAGAGCAAAGATGCTCTTTTAATTTGGCACAAAACATATTGTATCTTTTAATAGAAATGGAATTCATAAAAAAAATAAAAATCGCCGGCCAAGCATAGTGTGTAGATAAGCACGAGGAAGTTTACCTCTCTTGCTAAATTACAACACCTAAAAAACCACAAATGAGAATCATTTTTTTCGTTTGTTATTTTTTTATAACCTTAACACATTTGATAGCATGTCTTTATCGTTGCTTTTGACATGCTAATATGACATTTTAATGGCTGATTTGGTTTGATCTTTTAGTCTTTATTTGATTATCACTCAACCATTGTCACGGGACTAGAGTTTTGAGGAATAAAAACTCTTTGTGCGGCCTTAGATTATCGCTCTCGCAATAGGTTAAGTCAGCCTTCCTCACAAAGCTTGCTAGAATGCTAAGCTTAGAATACAACCGAAAAGAGAGAAGGACACAAAAGAATGGAGAGAAAATTCTAAACTCTCAATATCGCAAGAATTTCTGGATGATTACAAATGAGGGAAGGCACCCCTTATATAGCCAATACAGCTCCCCAATGAATGGTGAAGATCGAGTCAACCGATCTAACGGTGTCTTTACAAAGATATACAAGACAAGCACAATGACTGATTTCCCATCTATGTTAATCTTTGATTACATTGATTATCCCAAATCAGGTCTCCTATATGGCAAGAACTAATTCCCATTGAATTTCCTTATTGTCTCTGATTGATCCTCCATTAATGTGCCGATTTTCCTTGATTGAGGCACCAGATTTTAGGGACGGGTCACACACGAAACACGAAGTCGAATGACGCGTAGTCTGAGTTTCGGTCGTGACACCATGCATTACTTTAAAATGTGTTATATAGAATATTGTGCAGGTAATCAAGATAAAGTGAAGATTTCGATAATTTTTTTAATGATGAGGAGTATCTCAATTAAGTGCTGGCTAAACTCAATTAAGAGGATATAAACTCTACTTTAGTAACTAAATCTGATTTAGATGAAGATAAAAAAAAAAATAATGAATGATCAATATCTTTCTTTTATTTTTGTTCCATACAAGTGTAACATTATATCGGACTCATAATATCATGTTGTATATGATTCTACAAATTCACATTTAAGACCACCTCTACTCCTTTTTTTTGTATGGGGTTGGGCTTTTGAATTTAAATTAATTGAGATTTAGAATTCTGTCCTGAGGATAATGAGAGCAAATTCTGAAAATCTGATATTAATGTGGATTTATGTAATTATATATAATAAAATATCTGTTAGGCCGTGAAGACAAAACCCTACACACTGTTACAGAGCATGACACCCTCACCTGCAATCTAATCCCAATTCTTTGTTTTTTTTTTGAAGCAAATGATTTTATTAGAGTAATTATACATCAACACCGGTATATCCCCAGGACAATTCCCTCAGATCATCTAGCCAAAATCAAAACTCCTCCTTACATTATCCTTTTCATAGCTAGAAAAATACAAGGAATAAGATTAATGCAATATCATTAAAAAATCTCTCTCCATCTCTATACAACCAATATGTCTTGGCCAAACAGCATTTCTGCAGAACTACTCAGTCTTATCCATTCCATTGCTTTGATTGTTCCTTTGTAAAAAATATCATCGACTCCATTATCCTCACTCCTATATACCTTAGCATTTCGTGCTAGCCAATAGACCACATAATAAAAACTAAAAGAGTATCCAAGTCGACAGGCTAAACTCACTACCCTATCCACTTCAAACTGTTACTATTTTTATATTTTGGAGGGACTGAATGTTAGGTTTTTAGGAGGAGTATATGTAAAAGTATGCGAACTGTAGAGAGAAGATATTAAACTTTGGGAGCTACAAGAGCTTATATGGCAACCCCTACGTCCCTCTTATTCATGCCTTATATTTATAGGAAAAACATAATATTCTAACCTATTAACCAAATAATTTAATCAAATCTAATAAATTAAAATCTAATCAAATCTAATATTATAAAATCTAATCAAATCTAATATAATTCTAATCGCATAATCAAATACTAATGGCATATCCTAACAAGCTCCTCTAGTATTTGCATATTCCCAAATTGGCGAATCTTCATATATCTCTATAAAGAGATATTATCATCGTTTTCTTCTATATATGTTATGGCTGCTTCGGACTGTGGGGATCTACATACTTTCCCAATTGTGTCCCATACCTCCATATTTTTTGCATTTTATATCAGGCCTCCACCAACACTTCTTTGGTGGATGATTTGATTTCTTGCAATAAGGACAAGGAGTGTTATTATTGTATCTTGAGCTTCCAGATTTGGCAATCAAAACTCCCTCAATAATTCCTTCTTTTCTAAAGGTTCTCTTCTGTTCCTGAGCCTGCAAAGCATTAACCAATTCTGCCAAGGATATGCTTGACAAATCCTTAGACTCCTCTAATGAAGAAATTTTGGACTCATATCTCTCAAGAAGGGTAACAAGAATCTTTTGAACAATTTTTTCATCAAGAAAATCCTTACCTTGAAGCCTTATTTTGTTGACAATGCCCAATAGTTTGTCTGAATATTCTTTGATTGTTTCTGACTCCTTCATCTTCATCATCTCAAATTCTCTAATTAAATTTTAACCAATTCTGCCAAGGATATGCTTGACAAATCCTTAAACTCCTCCAATGAAGAAATTTTGGACTCATATCTCTCCGGAAGGGTAATAAGAATCTTTTGAACAATTCTTTCATCAAGAAAATCCTTACCTTGAAGCCTTATTTTGTTGACAATGCCCAATAGTTTGTCTGAATATTCTTTGATTGTTTCTGACTCCTTCATCTTCATCATCTCAAATTCTCTAATTAAATTGAGAATTTTCATGGTCTTGATTGCCTTCATACTCCTCCTTAAGATAATCTCATATAGCTTTAGCTGACTGATGGTTCATGATTCTGGTAAATATGGTTTTTGTGATGGCAGAAAAAAGACAAGCCATAGCTTTTGACTTTCTTGTCTTTCTCTCCTTATGTATTGTCATTTGTGCCACCGTTGGATTCGTAGACAACAATGCAACATCATAATCTTCTTTGACAGCCTCCCAAAGATCTATAGCATCAAGATAGACTTTCAATCGAACAGCCCATGCTTGATAATTTTGCCCATCAAACACTGATGATAATTTTTCTCATCAAACACTGATGATAATTTTGCCCATCAAACATTGATGGCGCTATATTTTGGCTAAAAGCCGATTGTGTTTCACTCTCCATTCTCACAGGTCCCTCAAGAAAACCTTGCTCTGTTGGGTTTTTAGGAGGAGTATATGTAAAAGTATGCGAACTGAAAAGAGAAGATATTGAACTTTGGGAGCTACAGGAGCTCATATGGCGAACCCCCTACGTCCATCTTATTCATGTCTTATATTTATAGGGAAAACATAATGTCCTAACCTATTAACCAAATAATATAATAAAATCTAACCAAATCTAATATAATCAAATCTAATCAAATATAATATAATTATAACCGCATAATCAAATACTAACGGCATATCCTAACACTAAATTCAGTTTTTAATCTTTTGCTACGGATCTGCTCTTCCATAGTCTCTTCTCCTTCTTACCTTACTATAATCTTTCCCATTCTGTCACAAAACATTACTGCAATAGTTTCATATTTTTTCAAGTTTGGAAGCAGTCCCTGAGAGAACAACCTTTTCAGTCCGTCACAATTATATACTCTGATAATCTTGAAATGAATGAAGGCAAGGCAATGCCATAAAGTGAAGACAAATTTGGTGAAATTTTTGTTGGAACCTACAAAGCAAATAAATTAAAAGAATAAGAAATAAAAAAAATCGTTAGATCTTTTGTTGTGTCGTGATAATAATCGTCTTGAAAGCGAATTTCGGTCGCATCTTGGTGCAATCAACTATACCGAACGCTTCCCAAGGTTAACAACAATCCTTAAACATATACACTCATGGCTGAAGGTTTTGAAATTCAGTAGACTACAATTTGCCCAAAATACTAGTCAAAAAAGGGCATGCTTACATTAACCAAGAAAATAGACTATATTGGGGGACATGAGAGAATAAAAAAGAGATATATAGCAAGAGAATAACTCTTAAACACAAATTAGAGGAGAGAGCAACAGCAGAAAGGTTATCTCTTCAAATGTATGCTCGTACTCTCCTCATATAGGGATCTCTAATAAGAGTTACAAAAACCAAGAATTAAAAGGAATTATGACCATTATGAAGAATTATGGCCATTAGGAAGAATTATGGCCATTATGAATTAGGTTTCATAAGTTACAAATTAATAATAAAATTATAACATAAGAAATAAAGAAGATGTTATAGTATATTGAAATGAATGACATGCAATTTTTTCCAACAATCCTCCACAAATTGCATATTATCAACAAAAATATCAAATATTCCGAGCAAAGGAAAGGTTAATACTTAAACATCAATATATTTCGATTTGAATTGATGTATAATGAAATGAGACATCAATTTTATTAATAAAAGTAAGAATCAATTTCTTTTGAACTTCTATTGACTATAAATTGAATAAGCCCCAAAATATATATCATCCCTTTAATATCTACTAATTCTGCAATAATATCAACAAGTGCTATTGATGGCCATACGCATATCTTGGTTATCATGAGTGCTCTAGAAAGTTTAATCATATCTTTCATAATAGACGGCTCACCTATATACTCATATAGGTGATTTCATCAAGTCTATTGACCACCTAAGGGCTATGAAATCATTAAGAGCTACTAAGGCTCATCCTTATATTTATATTCATCAAAATCTTACATGGACCCCCGAAAGGACTATAAACCTTTCAATTAATTCATCAAGTCTTTTTAGCATAAGACCACCACTAAGGGCTATGGATCTAAACATTTCAATTTATCCATCAAGTCTATTTAATAAGACCACCCAAATATTGGACTATGGAATAAAAAATATCTAATCCATCAAGTCCTTTTACCAGGACCATCCAAATCTTAGGCTATGGAATAATAGGAGCTCAAGACTCAATCTATAGGCTTTAATCCTATTCCTCTCAAATAATCCAGAATTGTCTTTTCTTATTGATCCTATAAAATGATCAATTATACTTCTTTTAGATCTTATATAATCTAAAGAAATAACACAAATTTTCAATAATATGGTGACAAGATAGTGTCATACATAAATATTTCTTTTCTTGGATATATAAAAATTTCAATTATCACCAGTGAATCACTATGTATGAAGACAAGTATTTAATCTTTTTTTTTCCCACATTAGGACATCTATTAAAAGATTTTTCAAAATTTGTCTTCCTATCATTCTAACTAAAGAGTAATAAATTCAAATTTAAGATAGAGCATACTTACAAGTTTATACAGAAGATTTTCAAGACATACCATCTTTCTCTTTTTACCTTGTCATGGAATCACACAACCTTAATTGGTTGTCATAACATATGAGAATCTAAACAACAACCATCGAGAATCCTGAAGGGTCCTCGACTTCATAAGCCTTGCCATTATTTAGTCATACAAAACCAATAATATAAGGCATAAAGATAACTCACCTTAAAAATCTACTTATTTAATTCCTCAAGTACTAATACTCCTTTTAGACTTTCATACATCGAACCTCTGTGAGGTCGAATCTTGTCCTCAAGCCACCAAGGTTAAACTGTACTAATATGCAAAGCTCCAAATTCAAGAATCATCCCCTTAACCATTGTATGTCACAAAAACTTCCAGTTTCCACAATATAATCAATCTGCTATGATGCACTATAAAAAAAATATAAACCACAAATTTTATTTTTATTTCTAATAATAAACAAGAGCAACATACAAGAGACCTTGCCCCATTGCTATATCAAGCTCAAGTTTCATTTATTTAACTTTAATGATCAAGGCTATTATTAATGTAATAAGAAATAATTTTAAGGAATCTGAATAATTTGCCTTTATATACAAGCTCCTTCTTACTCATGGTAAATAAAGCATTGCTTTTCTTGATTGACAAAAAATATAAAGATGAAATGCAAGTGAGAAGAGATCCTTAGATCAAGATTAGCAAGAGAAAACAATGACAAGTCCAATTTAATTATAGGTTAGATATTAAAGTAGAAAATATAAAAAAAATTTGCTTTCAAATTGTTGGAACCTAAAGAAAATAAATGAAAAGAACAAGAAATAGAAACAATCGTTCAATCTTTTGTTGTGTCGTAACAATAATCACTGTATTGAAAGCGAATTTCGGTCGAACCTTGGTTCAATCAACTATACCGAACGCTTCCCAAGGTTAACACAATAACCCTCAAACATGTATACTCATAGCTGAAGGTTTTGGAATTAGTAGACTACAATTTGCCCAAAATACTAGTCAAGAAAGGATATGCTAACATTAACCAAGAAAATAGACTATATTGGGGGACATGAGAGAATAAAAAAGAGATATATAGCAAGAGAATAACTCTTATACACAAATTAGAGGAGAGAGCAGGAGTAGAAAGGTTATCTCTTCAAATGCATGCTCATACTCTCCTTATATAGGGATCTCTAGTAAGAGTTACAAAAATCAAGAATTAAAAGGTATTATGACCATGATGAAGAATTATGGCCATTAGGAGGAATTATAGCCATTATGAATTAGGTTTCATAAGTTACAAATTAATAATAAAATTATAACATAAGAAATAAAGAAGATATAGTATATTGAAATGAATGACATGCAATTTTTCCAACAACTTTATCTTCCAACAGGATTAGGCCTTGAAAGCTTCTTGTATATCTAATATTCAGATGTTTGATAATGTATTTATTATGCTGATTTTAACTGGTATTTCAGGATAGATTTAATCTAAACTGTGGTCACAAGATATTTGTAGATTTTGTAGCTAAAAGTTCCTAAATCGGGAGTAGATTGAAGCCTCTGAAATTCTCGGGAGTGAGGGGATTAGTGGAGATTGAGAGTATAAGTGGACAGCACATTAAGGGAATGATTGTTACCTTAGAAGATCTATTTTCCTATTTTGGTGCTTACAACGGGATTTCCTTGATTTGACAAACAAAACAATTAATTTGGATTCCGTGATGATGTATTTATTTGACAAATATTTTTTGTTTAATATTTTGGTATTTGGTAATATTTATGGAAATCTATGCTCTTAGATGCTCGTTCTTATATATTCCTGATTTTATGCAGCTAAGCTTGGGATCATTGCAACTATAGCTCTGCCTGAACTTGATCCCTTCTCCCTAGTGGATTCATCTCTTCTCCCTACATACTACCATATATTGGAAGAAGGTAATTTGGAGTGATGAACGCATTACCTACATCTCTTCTCCCTACATCTAATTAGATGAATTTATTTGTATGGAATGATTTATTAATTATGTCAATTCTCAATTGATGGGTAAAAATTATGTAAAATTCTCCCGATAAACAAGAAGAGTGAGAAAAATGATAACAGAGTTCAGCCAACTCTGCCTACGTCTCTGGACCTACTGTAGATCATTTTACTAAAAGGGAGAAAAATGAAAAGCATTTACAACACTTATAAGCCACAACCCATACTCGAACTCTCAAACTCTCTCAAGCTTTCTCAAGTTCTCTACATCTCAATCCTGAGTGCATTTCTTTGATTATTCAAGCCCCTTCCTATTTATAGAGAAAAGAGAAGGTGATGTCTTCCATAAAAGATGGCGAAGTCGATTGCATAATTCAATTTGAATTTTGCTACTCGATAGTCAAATTTCAAGTTTGACTTTGCAACTAGGTGACCTAACTCAATTTTGATTTTGCAACTCGTTGGTCAAACTTTAAGTTTGATTTTTCTTCTTAAAAAATCTAGAAATTCAGAAGAAGAATTCAAGTTGGATTTTTCTTCTATTATTCTAGAAACTTAGTAGAGGAATTCATGTTTGATTCTTTTTCTTTGATATTTGGTTTGTCTAGCATCTACTTCAAAATAAAGGATAACATAGAGACAAAATCTGATTATGACTGCGTTTTGTAGTTGGAGGCTTTATATGGCATTCTATTTAGGATATTTATTTATTTTCTGCATCACCAACAACTGCAAAGAGCGTCATTTCATCTTACATCATAGTCGGCCAAGCATAGTTTTCAAAGTGTCATTTCATCTTACATCATCTTACTTGGCAACTAGTTTGATAGAACCTTAACGAAATCAAACATAACCATCCTTAGAAGAATCAATGATCAAGCTAATCATTGGGTTAGTTAAAGTCATAACCATCCCTAGGAGAATCAGTGATCCAGCTAACCATTGGGCTAGTTAAAGTCGGGACTAGATAATCACTATCCTCGAGAGTTTTTTACTCATGCCGTTAAATTCCAATCACCTCGCGAGTGCCACTGTTGAAGTTGGGACTAAATAAACTCTATTATCGAGAGTTCTTTACTCATGCCTTTAGAATCCAATCACCTCGTGAATGTCACAATTATTGTTAGGTTGGGGAGCCTGATATTTAAGTTTACTTATGGGCCTAATATTTAAGTTTACTTATGGGCCTGATAGTTAAGTTTTCTTAATGGCTAAGTGTAACACCTATATAAATACTCTCCTATGTAATTGTTTAGGAAGTGAGAGGCACCTGAAATAATCAATAAAAAGCCTAGCTGCTGTGGAGGTTACCATTCTGGTGTTACCACGTATATTTCTCTTATTTTTCATATTTCTTCATCTAGATTGAGTGTGTGAGTCGTGATCCTAACAATTATGTGTAGGCAAAGTTACTCTTTTGTCAGCTATTAGCATTCTTTGTTGATTTTATTACTAGGTATTAGTGAGGGCACTTTCTGCTATGCTTTCCGACTTTTACAGAAATCAATAAAGCTTGTGCTTGGTTAGTTTTATTGAATCATAAGATGTCTTCATCCTTGCCAAGTTAGGGTAGACGAGAAGTGATTGAAGATTAAAAATTGTTTAGATTACAGAGATTTGAACTCAGTTTCATAAATGTTTTATTTGAACAAGTCTAAGTCACTTGGATTGTTGCGCTCCCCTCAAACTTCAATCGGGAATAGAAGATGGGGGAGCAAGACGAATCGATACCTTCTCTAGCTTCGGACATTGTTCAAGTTGAGTGACTACCAGGGACTTGCAGATCAGTATCTCCCTAGAAATGATTTCGAGAAGTGGCAACCTGATCAGTATTAGTTCCCTTAATTTGGGAAGAGTAACAGAATCAGGAGTGTAATCGGTGCTGTTTTCTTCACTTGCCACTATCTCCTTCACTCCAAGACATTCCTCGACTTCAATTTTCTCCAGGTTTTGGAGGTTTGGCAACAAGCCCCGAGGAAACAGCTTCTTCAGGTTGTCACAATATTTTATCTCGATACTCCTAAGACAAGCAAAGGTGTCGGTGGAAGGAAACGGTAGTGTACCACCATGCTCATTCTCATCGCTTACAAGGTTATGTAAGCTGTTTGTGTAAGAAATTTGCAGAGATTCGAGACTTGAAAAGACATTAGCTGACAATTCAGAGAATGATGCAAGACTCTCTATTCCATCGCAGCTCGAGATCATAATGGACTTCACTTCACTTTCTTCTGATAGAATGGACTTCAATTCACCTGCACCAAACTTGCGGTAAATGAGTATGAGCTTTTCATTATCTTCTAGAGGCTTATCCTGCTGTTCCTGTGTTTCAGAGCTACAAAATCAAATCGGAAAAGACATAAGGGCATGTTAAATTCATTCTCAATATTAAACATTATGGTTTTTGTTTATGAATTTTTTTTTTTTAAAAAAAGGACCTATTTATCCCCGAATCCGAAACATCCTCCTGTTCCTGTGTTTCAGAGCTACAAAAGCAAATAGGAACAGAAACAAGGGCAAACGTTAAATTCATCGTCAATAATCAAACAATTATAATTCTTTTATTTATAACAAATATTAAACCTCTCTGTCTTCGAATCCGAAACATCCTCCTGTTCTTTTGTTTGAGAGCTACAAAAGCAAATAGGAACAGAAACAAGGGCAAACGTTAAATTCATCATCAATAATCAAACAATTATAATTCTTTTGTTTACTACAAATATTAAACCTCTTTGTAATCGAATCCGAAATATCTTCCTGTTCTTTTATTTTAGATCTGCAAAATCAAATAGGAACAGAAACAAGGGCAAACATTAAATTCATTGTCAATGATCAAACAGTTATAATTCTTTTGTTTACAACAAATGTTAAACCTCTTTGTCTCCGAATCCGAAACATCCTCCCGTTCTTTTCTTTTAGAGCTACAAAAATCAAATAGGAACAGAAAAAAAAAATGCAAACGTTATATTCATTCTCAATATTAAACAACTATTGCTTTTGTTTACAAAAACTTTTTTTTTTAAAAAAAAAACTTGGACCTGTGTATCTCCAAATCCGAAACATCCTCGTATTTCTGTGTTTCAGAGCTACAAATCAAATAAGAACAAAAATAAGGACAAACGTTAAATTTATTGTCAATAATCAAACAATTATAATTCTTTTGTTTACAACAAATATTAAACCTCTCAGTCTCCGAATCCGAAACAGCCTCTTGTTTTTTTGTTTTAGAGCTACAAAATAAAATAGGAAATAAAGGCAAACATTAAATTCATTCTCCATGTTAAACAATTATTGCTTCTGTTAACAAAAACTTTTATTTTTTAAAAAAAGTTGTACCTCTCTATCTCTGAATCCGAAACATCCTCCTCTTCTCGTGTTTCAGAGCTACAAATCAAATAAGTATAAAAATAAGGACAAATGTTAAATTTATTGTCAATAATCAAACAATTATAATTCTTTTGTTTACAACAAATGTTAAGCCGAAACATCCTCCTGTTCTTTGTTTTAGAGCTTCATAATCAAATGGGAAAAACGTTCAATTAATTCTCAATAATCAAACAATTGTAATTCTTTGTTTACAAAACTATTTTTCTAAAAAAATGTTAAACTTCTCTACCTCCGAACCGTTGCAAAACCAAATAGAAGGGAGAAATAGGGCAAACGTTAGATTCATTTTCAGAATAAATCTTTCAAAAAAATAATAAATTGGAAATTAATGTAATTAAAGTATAAAGGTTTAATTTACTAACATAACAAAACCCTCATTATTCGAAAAAATAAAACAAAAACCTATAAGGTATCAGCAAAACAATTAATACTAAATAGAAGAACAAAGATCTGACCTTGGATTTCTTGTTGGCAAATGAGAGCTAAGTATAGTTTTAGCATCAGAACTGTCCCCTTCCAGCTGTTCCCACCACTCTCTATCTTCTGAAGGAATTATGGTTCCATGAAAATATGGGAGAGGAGTAGCCATCGGTATCCACTTTAGCATCGGACAATCCTCAACTTTAAATTCTTCGACAGACTCGCAAATGAGTTGGTTGCTGCATATGTTTTTTAGTTTTGGCAGCCAGGCAAGATTTAAAGACTTTAATTTGGGGAGACTGAATTCGGTTTTTAATCTTTCGCTACGGTTCTGCTCTTCCACAGTCTCTTCTTCTTCACTTGCTATAATCCTTTCCATTCTGTCACAAAACATTACTGAAATAGTTTCCAGGTTTTTCAAGTTAGGAAGCAGTCCCTGAGGGAACAACCTTTTCATTCGATGACATCCATATACTCTGATAATCCTGAGATGAACGAAGGCATTGCCATAAAGTGAAGACAAATTTGGTGGAACTTTATCTTCCAACTGGATTAGGCCTTGAAAAGTTTCTGTTAATCGAAGATCCAACTCCTCCAGATGTTCAAGTACATTGAGAGATGATGAGGACGACACCAAACACTCTAGTCCACTGCAACTTGTAATTTTAATGTACCTCAAGTCTGTTGCATCAGATATAGGAAAAAAACTCCTTCGACACTCGCATTTCTCCACCACTAGCTTAGCTGTGCCCGGTGGAAGCTTATCAAATTTTCTGCCAAAATCACCTTTATCAATCTCGTACAAACTAACCGTATTGGGTAACGTCTCAAGAGAGTCAACCTGAAAGCTCTTGGATGGGTCTCTACATTTTTCAGAGAGTACTGTGATTTTGAAACCGTGGAGCTGCTCATGATTCTGATTTCCGATGATGTAATTGTTGAAACTATCAATACCTGAGAAACTGCATTCTAAATATTTTACAAGCCCAAGCTTGAGGATCATGACAATCCCGTTTACCGTAACACAGTCAACTCTGAGGGTCTGTAGATGTAAGAGATTTGATAACATACCAACGGGAAACTCCTTTATTTTGAAGGTCCGCATATCAAGATACCTAAGCTTGGTCAGAAACTCCATGCCGTCTGGTACTTGTTCAATCCCGGTATAGCCAAGATCCAACGTCTTCAATTCTTGAAGCTTCCCAAGCCACGGTACATGTTTTAGATCAGCACAATATTTTAGGAACAATGCGGTGAGCCTCAGGAGGTTGGAGATGGAATCTGGCAATTCCTGGATGGAGCTGTGTGAAAGATCAAGAACTTTGAGTTGGCTAAAGTGCTGGAAAAAAGAATCATGAATGAATGTTAATCTGGCACGTGTTAACAGAAGAGTTGACAGCTTAGGACACATTGGTGAGAAGCCAGATGGGATTTCTTGAATATCGCTTTTCATTCGTGAGACTATCTCCAGATCCTCCTTCATTGGTGAGTAGCCAGATGGGATTTCTTGAATATCGCTTTCCATTAGAGAGACTATCTCCATATCCTCCTTCCACTCATCCACATTTGGTAATTCCCCACCGGCTCCAACCATGATTGATGAGCGCTGCCTCAGAATTTGAAGTGCCATACCCCTCATCAAGACATGTATCTTAACGCATTCTTCTTCATCTTCATTCAACAAGCAAAGTTTCGTAAGTTTGTCAAGCATTGTGTAGCCCTTGTCAACTTCATCTCCTCTGTACCTTTTCTGTTCTATTATTCCCTCAGCAATCAATAAATTTACCAATTTATATTTCCCAATCAAAACATTTTTTGGAAATAATGAACAGTACAAGAAACATTGTTGCAAGGATGAATCCTTTAATTGGTCATAACTTATTCTCAATATATTGAACACCTTTGACTCCATATCATATTTTCCGTTGCTCAGTTCATAGAAAACAACACTCCATTCGTAAGGATCCCACACTCTTCTCCTCATGTATCTTGCCATCGTTTTGATAGCAAGAGGCAAACCACCACATTCTTTTGTAATAAATTTCGCTACTTCTTCCACATTACCCTCATAGCTTTCTATCTCCTTCTTGAACAACAGCCATGCCTCCTTTTCGTCCAGAAGCTCTATCTTGACTATATTTTCTTTACAGTTCATCCTATTGCAGACATCAAGTGATCTTGTAGTAAAAATCAGTTTGCATCTCTCTGGCTGTAAAGGAATTCCCACTTCTTTTTCATCAAAATAATTCCATAAATCATCTAAAATAAAAATCAATCTTCCTTTGTCACTCAATTCTTCATACAACTTTACTGCCCTCTTCGTCAAATCTGTTATATTTGAAATATCTATATAAATGCTGTTAGCAATCTGATTTTGTAATTTCCTGATACTAAAATCTTGTGACACAGTAATCCAATAAATATCAAAAGAGTATGAAATCTGGTTATATATATGCTTCATCAGCAATGTCTTCCCCACTCCTCCCATTCCATATATTCCAATCTTCACCACTTCATCTTTATTCAACCAAGACAAGATCTTATATTTAGCTTTTTGAAATCCTTCACCCACTAAATCCGCAACTGGATATTTTGGTCTCTCACGCCATAACCCTGCTTGCGTACATAAAGATAGGATTGGCATTAAGCATTTTTTAACTTGAGAAGGGGTGGAAAGTGTGAGTTCAAAGTGTATCTTTTGATATGACGATACTAACCGTCACAAATCCACCTCTAATAGAAGTGTGTTAGTAACGTAATAATAGTACCGGCTGTCTTACTTTACCAAACAAAAAAAAAAAGAGTACCCGCTGTCTTACCGATTTTTTTTTCAATAAAATTGATAATTTCTCGAATTATCTCATTCTCTTTTCTGCACATAACAATTTGAAAAAAAATTCAATAATTAGATGATGGGAATTGAAGTAGAGCATAAAAAAAGCAATGAAAAGTTTGAGTAGAACATTCTTCAGTCCAATAGAAGGTTGTTTTTATGTATGAATAGACATACCTTTCTCCTTTTTCATTATATATTCCCTTGAAGCCTGCAATTTCCCTCAGTGCCGCTTTCCAAGGCTCTACTTGGTTCTTTCTGTTCTCATCGTGTTGGCGAAAAGATTCAGCAAAACTGCCCTCCTGATGTCTCACTTGATGTGGATCAACGTCATAGAAAATAGGCACAACATGATGCCACCCTTCTCTGCTACACTCCATGATCGTCTGCAGTTCGCTTAAGCACCAGGTCGAAGAAGCATATCCTTTGGAGAGCACAACCACCGATAATTTTGACTCTCGAATAGCTTCTTCTAGTGTGGGTGCAATATTCCCCCCATATTGGATCCTTTCTTCGTCTCTATATACTTTATAGTGTTTTTGTTGCAACGCTCGATACAGGTTATCAGTGAACCCATCTCGCGTATCCTCGCCTCTGAAACTCAGGAAAATGTCGTATTGAATATGCCGAGAGTTGGAAGCGAAAGGTCGGTTATGTTCTTCCATTAGTTCTGTAATAGTCATTCAAGAAAGGCATAAACAAGATTAACATACTGAAACCAACTCAGGGATATCATCTCTTCAAAAAGAGGGAAAAAAAGACGAAATATCAAATTTTACCCTAAAGAATGAATAGAGAAAAATAATATCATGCTCAAACCAACATAAATCTGCACAATCTTACAGTGAAATTCAAGGTCGAAGCATGTTATAAACACAGAAATTTGTATTATATGTTTCCAAGTATATAAAGGGCTTGAGAAAGGTTTAAGATCTCTGGAAATAAGAATAGCGCTTACCCTTATCCTACGATTATAGCGTAGATGCTCTGATCGGATCTGAAGTATATTGCAGATGAATAGCAATATAAGGCGGTGACTTAAGACAGAAAGAGTCGGTAAAGTAACCTCACATTTTCAAACATTAATGTTTGGGTTGGGTTGTTTGGATTTTCTGCAGGGCCCGGCCCGTTTGTTGTTTGTTTTTTCAGGAGTTGTGAATGTTGGGTTATCACTGATGTTTTCAATATCGATTCTCTTGTTTGAATTTTCTTTGATGTTGATGTTGGTTTGCCAACACTGTTATTTTTTAAATAACATTATCTCATATTAACAAGGTTATCAACATTGGATCCGAATTCGTCCGGTTAAAACAAACTCTATTTTTATATTTATTTAAAAATCGGTTAAATTCAATTGATTAAGAGGGTTTTATAAAAATAGATTGAACCAGACACTGATTATAATAACTATATAAAGTAAAAAAAATTAAAAATATGAAACATCAACACTAAAATTATTTCTAAAACATTCAGATTTTTTTCATCAAAATCACCCCGGAGCTGAACCCGAAAACAATAATGAATGGAAAATAAGTAGGTTTGGTAAAAAGAGCAACAAGACCCACACCTTTTCGATTAATGGTCTAATTTTAAAAACCTTACATACTAATAAAATGTTCACATCTTCCAACGTCCAAGTCGCGTGCCGTTTTAAATTTGAGCTATATATATAAATATTACTAGATGGCATTGTTTATTTGATTGGGATTGCAAGTGTTGGTTTATTATTGGTTTCTTATAATGTATCGTTATCTATCTTGTCATTTTTGTCAATTCTGTATCTTACAATATCTTTATTTTTAGGATTAGTTGAGAGACAATCTTAGGTTCTAACAGAAAGATAGAAATCCTAGGAGATTGATAGAACATGAATATCTATTAAGCCTAGGTTTAAATTGATTTAATTGATTCATTGTTAAGATTAACATAGGCATATAGTTAATAAGAACATGTTTCAACCGATGATAACTTGGAAAAGTATCATTAGGTTTTAAAATCAAGAATAAAGTCTGAAGATGGGAAGTATAATTAGGGAATTGTGTTTATCTATTTAATTTCTGAATTTATTTTTTTATTTAATATTTGTTGTTTCTCTTTAATTTATGAATTTATCTTTTTATTTAGTATGTCTAGTATGGTGGAGACATATGTCTAGTCCCGTGGTGATCCTGACATCCGAATAAGTATAAAAAAAATGCAGATTCAAGGACCAACAGGTTGGTAAGACAACACCGACCAGTCGCTACAGGCAAGAAGGATCGATCTGAATGGTCATCTGACCAATCATGTGATAGGATAAGCGACTAGTCGGATGTAAAAGGCGGACCGGTCGGATGGCCAATCTGATCGGTTGTAATAAGTTTACCAACTGGTTGGCTGGCCCAAGCCGAACGATCGGCCTTATAAAACCACTCAAAATCCTACTTATCCTCTCTGACACCCTCCTTCTCTCCCACAAGCCACGGAAAAAAAAATTTCTCCTCTCCTACAAGCTGCAACTCTCTTATCTTTCATTATTTGTAAGCCATATTCATGGTACGAACAAAAAAAGCCACTGTCAATTATACTATTCCTCAAGAGTAGCAACCAAGAAGGCCAAAACGAGTTTGGATATCACCATCAACAACACCACTAACGCTGCCGCCAACACTACCGCGGTCACCAGCGGAGCCACCATCACTGGAACTATACCTGCCACCACTGATCCCGTCGCAGTCGCCGCCACCATTGCAGTAACCACCACTGCTGGAAGTGGTCGTAGTTGTCAAAACTTCCACCATCGCTGCCGAAACCACCGTAGCTATCGCCGCCAAAACTACCATAGCAACTGTTGCCAGACCTACCACCACTACCCAATATATACCTTTCATTGTCAAAGCGATAGCTGATGTTGAGCCTGTAGCGGATGTGTTCATTTCTGGCCGCAAATCAAAGAGGGGATTACGATTTGGTTTTGTCAAGTTTGTTCGGTGCGGGGTGCGGGGTGTAGGAAGACGCTCGACAAAGGCGACTTAATTAGCGACTAGGTGGACACGCTTGGTTGCGATTTAATGTGGCCCGTTATGCAGCTGGTGCAGGGACTAGACAAGTATCGATCGCTGCTAAAGATAGATTGGATGAGATAGTAGAGTTGCAAAAAAAAACAGATAATCACCTGTCCTCAGCCTTTGAGGGAGAGGGATGGAAGAACTTATGCAGAAGCCATAGCCATGCAGAACAATAATGAGTCCGAGGAAGCAATAGTGGAGATTTCCTCAGATCAGGGGACCCTAGAAAGGCTTCAGAGGAGTGCTGTTGGTCTTCTTCGCGAAACGTATAACACAAAGTTGGGTTTACTAGCTGATGTCGAATGCCTAGATATGGGTCCGCATCAGAAACTCCTCACCTTCGTGACAGTAGAGACAATGCGACATGAACTTACGTCTAATATCGACTTTTGGAATGTCAAGTTTTTTTATCTTCATCCCTGGAGTTCAGAGGACACTAGCATTAGAAGGTTATGTGGGGTGAAGGTCGCTGGCCTTCCTCTCAATGCATGGTTTGAGGCCGCATTCAGGAAAATAGTACGGTCAATTGGTGCTTTGGTTCAGGTCCATAACAACACAGGTAGCTGAAGATATCTTGATGTGGCTGTTCTGCAAATAGCAACAACAAGTTCGTTGGAAATAGAGAAATGGTTGAAGCTGGTGATCGATGGCAAGCTGTGCACAGTACAGATCCTGGAAGTTAAAGATAAAGTGCTTACGGGGCCCGAGGTTGGTGAAAAGGGTTCAGTGTCAAGTGGGTGCAACAGCTTTTTTGTACCTCTCAAAACCAACCCATTAGTTGACCAGCCAAATAGTTTGGTTGAGAGGAAGGACAACACAACTGCTGCAAAGAAAAAGGGATTATGTCAGAAGGATGTGATGGAGCAGGAAAAGGTGCTGGCGGAAAAAACTAATATACCACAAGCTGGAGCTGTGGGTCCTAACCAGCCAGCTCAACTAACATCACCAGCACAGCATGCTCAAGTGGGTATGATTCCTTCAATGACTCAGTATGTGGAAGGGTATTTCCGTCATTTCACGAGTAGTGGTGGGTTTCTCAGTAATTTTACTGCCCCTGATTTTATCCCTGAGGAGATGCTTATAGAGTGTCAGCTACAGGCTAATCGCAAGGCACTTTCAGAGTGTATACCAGGTGAATATTCAGCTGAGAATCCCGACTTTCTATCGTCATCTGAAGTCATGGCATTCACCAGAATGAGGAAGGAAGGTGCTAAAGCATCGAGGGTAGGATCCAAAGGACGGGCTGGAGATGGCAGGCTTGGCAAGCACAAAAAGCTCAAGCATCTTAAACCCACTGGGAGTCTTTCCTCGGGGAGAGCTAGTCAACCCGACAGGTGTGGTGTGCCCCAATTGGTGGAAGATCCATCTTTTCTTGCTGCGCCTTCGGACAAGGGAGAAGGTTCGTCGGACCACGTCTGTTCCGTGAATACAGAAGTTGATGGGTGTCCCGTGGAAACGGAGGTCCAGCAGACTTTGGATATCGTGGACAAGTTGGGACTTAGTTGAAAGAACATGAAAGCGGCAATCAGGCAAAAGTTGAAGGCACAATTAGTTGAGGAAGGAAAGGAGTGGAAAGCTCACTACACTACCTAGTGTAGTATCGGTGACTCTTTGCACAGGATTTTGATGTTGGATGGTTAATTTAGCAATATGGAATATCAGAGGGTGTCGTGGGAAGATGAAGGAGAATCAGATTCATTCTCTTATATTAAAGGAACAGCTGAGTATATTGTTTTTACACGAGACAAAGAGGGAGGGCTTCTCCGAGAGGTTGGCGGCCAGATTATGGTCTGGCAACACTATTAAATGGGAAGCTATTGATGCTCGTGGGAGTGTTGGGGGAATTGTGTGCCTCTGGAATGATTTGCAGGTGTAGATTCTTGGTGTGGAAAAATTTGAGAGGTGGCTGCTATTGGAGATGCGTGTAAGGAATACAGGTTTTACTTTCGTTTGCATGGGGTTACATGCGCCTAATTTAGTGGCTGAACGAAGAATGCTTTGGGAAGAGCTGCAAAGGAGGAAGTCTACAGATTTCGCGCCTTGGATTATCTTAGGCGATTTCAATGAATCCCTCACTGTTGAAGAGCGGTTGGGGAACTCTTTTAATACCGCGGCAGCTACTCGCTTTCTGCATTTTATCAATAGGAATGGCCTGATTGATCTGCCACTCCTTGGTAAAGAATACACATGGTTTAATTCACAAAGTGCCTCCCGCATTGACAGAGTCTTGGCTTCCCCAAACTGGTGTTTACATTTTAGTCGACATAGGCTATATACAGGAGATAAGGGTTTCTCAGATCATATCCCATTAATATTGAAGGCAGACTCCTTTATTTGGGGCTGTAAGCCATTTTGCTCGTGGGACCTATGGTAGGAGGACAAGCATTTTATTCAGATGGTGGAAGGATTTTGGCGGGAGGCTGGCATTTTTGTACCCTTCAAGTTAGAGCCTGTGTCTATAAGGGTGTGGGTATGTGTTAGTCTTTGTGTTTTAATTAGCGTGTCGAGATGCATGTTGGGCTTTTGTACCCATTTGTTGATTTGGGCTATTTGGGCCTACAAGCCCATTTACCGATTTCGGGCCCAATTTATTTCCCGGAGCTCGTACGACTATTCTATATTGATTTTTGATATTCCGTTTCCACATTTGAGATCGTGGAAGAATAATCTTCGATTTTGGTCCAAAATCCGAAAACACTATAAAAGCCCAAAAACCCGCAAATTTCAGTCTATTTTTCTGAAAATTATTTTTCTCTCACGATTTTCTCTCAAATAGAATACTGTTTTGTCCTACAAAATTAAAATCACCATAACTCTCAAACCGTAAGTCAGAATTGAGTGATTCTTGTTGCTACGGTTTTTTATCGGCGAGAGCTTTCTTTTGGTACCAGAATCGTTTTCTGAATCATCTTTTCCGGTGCCAGTGAGCCATTTTCAGTTCGTCCAGATTTGGGTAAATTCCAAATTTTTCTCTCTTGGTTCAGTTACTTGACTTGATATTCTGGGGGTATGTTACTGATGGTTAGGAATAGCTATCCTATTAATTTCGTGAGATTCTGTGATGGTAAAATTTCAGAGTAGTTTGGATTGGAATTTTGTTATCTCTTCGTAAATTGCGATATTTTGTTGGTTGAGATAGCTTTATTGTGACCTGTTGATGTCACTGGATTCTTTAGTTTTATTGTGAACACAAGATTGGTGTTCTAGTTGAATTTTCAGGTTTGATAATTTTGGGTTAATGTCGGGTTTGATTGTCCGATCATTGAGTTAGTTTGTGAGGGTTGTTTATGGGGTAATGAGATGTTTCTGGTTATGTCTAGAGCCTTGGTTTAGGTTCTGGAATTGTTGGGCAGCAGTTGGAACCCATAGGATATTCTGATTTATTTTGTTTTAGTTAATCGGATTGAGTTTAATCCGATATTTGGTGTGGTTTAGGTGTTTCCGAACGTGTCGAGAACCGAGGCAAGGAGCCGAGTTCTTCACACGCATCGAGAGGTGAGCAGACTTAATTTCATATTATTTGATGGTAAAACATTGTGTTTTGATAATTAAAACTGGAAGTGAATTGAATGTTTTGATAGTAGCAATTCATTTGAAATATATTTGAATGCATTAGAATTCATACCATGCTTTGAAATGATGTGTGATATGAAATGTGAAATTTGGTTTTATGTCTGATTTTAAATGCAAATGACATTACCATTGACGTTGTTGGAATGCATGTGTTGCATACTAGGTAGTACGTGAGTTGAGTATGCAGAATTTATAGATTAGAATGGGTTGATTTGAAGTTTGAATTGAGGAATCAATTCTGGAAATTTGCTAACAAATATGGTTTTTGATGAACTTTGGCACTTCATAATTCTGTGTAGAATAATTCTTTTGGAGTGATTCTTGGTCCATTGTAGAGTCTGTGCACTAGCCTATTAGTGTACGAAATTTAGTAAAATTCAGAATTGTATAACATAGTTTTTGGTTATCCCAAAGTTGGGTGAATGAAACAGATTTTGCCGAAATATCTGCATTTTTCTTATTTTGTGGTCAACTTAACACCCCGTAACTTTTTGTCTATTTATTATTTTGAGTTGATTCTTTTTGCATTCGAAAGAGGCTATGTAAGTCTCTGCACATGAAAACTTTTGTCGAATTTGAAGTCGTGGAAGATAGGTTTTCAGTATCCAAATTATGGGTGGTTGAAAACTCTTTGCAGAAATTTTTATGCAGAATTTTCAATGTTTTTAGCCTCTGTTGTTATTTCAAAACAACAACTGTAACTAGAAACCTTTGTGATCACTTTCTAATCATCCTGAATCCTTAGAATAATTTTTCTATACCTTAAGATTGAAATATAAGATGGATTTAAAAGACTTAAAAATTTTAATCCCTTAGATTCGTAAGTTTGAATCAAAATTCTTTATCCGAGTGTAGGATAATCCGAGGTAGGAAATACTTGTCTATAAAATTATTATAGGCTGCATACATATTGTTTCATGCATTGAACATTCCACTGATATGAGATATGGTCCTTGAGACCTATGAGTGTTATATCTTTAATATAATGATGTATGATATAAGGAGTGGTAAGGACTCCTTTGTTTTATGAGTTTTCAAAGTATGAGATAAGTTAGCACTGGCCAGGGCTTAGTCAATCGTGTAGCAAAGGCACGGTAGGCATACCGGTGAGTTATCCGAAGGCACGATTAGACTTGGAGGGATATGGTGATTCACTTGCTTATTTATATGATTAAATGCTAGTGATGATTTATGGTCGGATAGTTTCATCTGTCCTTCTATTTAGTTTCAGATGACAAGTGGGTGAAACAGACCATTACTCATCTTGATGAGAAGATATTAGGCAGTTTGCCTTACGCCTTACTGAGATTTGAATCTTATTGTGCATGTTTGAACATGCATGTTTTCGTTACATAATATCATATCACACAATATTTTAATTATCGAGATATATAATTAAGCATGTTGGCATGGTATAGGGATTCATGATAGAATGGACAAAATGAGTTTGTGCATAAATAATATTTCTTCATCTGATGTTTTATGATATTGCTACTATCCATTTCCGGATTTTGATATGACGTCCGGCCTCTCACTGAGATTCCTAGCGAATCTCACTCCTCTCACCTTTGTGATTTTCAGGTTAGATCGAGTTGAGGTTTAGCTCGAGGTTAGCGATCTTGTCTGGTTGGTCGTTTAGCTGCTGGTGGCACTGTACGTGAGGTAGCACACACAGGAGCACACATATCATTTCCTTAAGCATATCATGTATTTTTATTTTGGTGAACTTATTTAGGCCTAGTCACCTTTGAAACTCATGACATATTTCTTTGTATGAGTGCATCGTTTCTATGAATATCCGCTGCGTGGTTTTAAATAAAGACTTCAGTTGTTGTTAAAGTTTCATATAACGTGTAATTATTTTTATGTTTTCTCCGCGTGCTCATTTAAACTAATCTTTATGTGTGTGCAAGTTTTAAATTAAAAGAGTTAATGTGCTAAGCTTCGTGTGAACCCGATCATATCTCCTTGGAGGTGTGTGAAGGTGAGCATGGTTGGGTGCGTCATGTCTTGTGAGTACCGGGGCGTGACAACCTTAACGTGGTAGCGGAGCAGCTGGGTTTAGTTTTCTTTGGGTGTGGTTTATACTCAGCTGTTCTTTGTATTGAAATCATGTGTGGAAAAATGTTTTCAATATAGGCCTATGCATATTTGAAAGAAGCATGCATTTTTTTATATGCATCATACTCATGGTAAAGTGGAAAATAAGAAAAATAATGGAATCAGATATTATATGGAAAAACAAAGAATGAAGAAGATAGATCATGCATGTAACATGAACATGCATACACTCACTTACACGTGTGCCAGCATTAGAGTGTCGTGTGTCATAGTTGTCATGTTCCTTATCCTTTCTACCCTTAGCAGCTTTCAGACTCAGTACTTAGAGTTGAGCAGCATGCCTCAGAGACGAGCTGGTAGAGGTAGAGGCAGAGGCCGTGGAACTGGAAACAGGGAACATGATATGGATCAGACATCAGCAGTACCTGGAGTTATGCCAGAACAGATACCAGAGGTGGTACAGCCAGCAGTGGCACCAGAAGTACAGCCGACAGTACAAATTCCTGTAGAGACTTTCCAGGCTTTGATGACCATGTTGACCAACATGGGTGAGATGCTGAGACAGAGACAGGAGACAGCTCCAGCACCACAGAGGCAGGATGCACCAGTTGTTCCACCTGGAGGAGCAGATGATGATGCTCCAAGGGGAGAAAACATAGCCCTGTTAATCAGAGAGATGGAGACAGGGTGCAGGCTGCAGATGATAGACAAGGTCTACCTGTGAAGTTGTCCAAGATGGTCAAGGAAGCTAGGCATTTGGGTTGTGAGACCTTCTATGGAACCAGTGATGTTTTGGTGGCTAAGAATTGGATTGATAAGGTAGAGGACACCACTAAGGAAATGAGGTTACCAGATGCAGACAGGGTTTCTGTTGCAGGCCGTTTGATGGAACGCCATGCAGAGACTTGGTGGCGCAGTGTGAAAGGCAGATACCACGACATCATGACTTGGGTCGAATTCAAGGCTGAGTTCGATAAGCAATACTACACAGTCCATGTGCAAGATGAAAAGAGAATAGAATTCTATGCATTGAAGCAAGGCAGCAAGTCAGTATTGGAGTATGAGGAGGAGCTAAAAGACTTAGCTCGTTTTGTGCCAGATGTGGAGTCACAGGATAGGATTATGGCTTCAAGGTTTGAGGCAGGCTTGAACTATGACATTCGGATGGCAATAGGTATGTTCCAGGGCCGTGACTTAAGGACCTTGGTTTCTGAGGCAGTTAAGGCAGAGAAGTTGATGGCTGGAAGGAGGAAATTTCAGCAGAAGAGGAAGCACTTTGGAGGATCTTCTTCTTATTCTTTGCAGTCACAGTTTCAGAGGCCGAAGCCATATTTTGATAGAGATAGACAGAGGCAAGCTGGATCTCATGCTTCGATGCCAGCTAAAACTCAGGCCTCACAGTTAGTGACAACAAGACAACAACCAGTAAGATCCGCACCTAGCGTGACTCATCAGACAGGAGGAGCTAAGTGTCGGGTTTGTGGTAGAGTGCACTTTCCTTTTTGTGGGAGCCGAGCGACTTGTTTTCAATGTGGACAGACAGGGCATTATATCAGAGATTGTCCCTTTAGAGCCGATGACGTTCATATGACTCAGCAGCGACCATCTGGGTCAGGTATGCAGAGGAGTGTTGGTAGTCAGTCAGTAACACAAAGGCCAACACCACTAGTTAATAGAGCAGCATCAGGAGTGGCTTCTACTAGTCAGACGGTTGGGAGACCAGCTGGGAGACCACAGACACGACTATTCACATTAGCGGAGGCAGAGGCGATGGTCAGTCCAGATGTGGTGACAGGTATGGTTACCTTATTCTCTCATCTTGTTCGTGTTTTGATAGATCCGGGTTCCCATAGATCATTTATTGGTCCTAGAATTCTTAGATGGGTAGAGAGAGTCTTATCACCTTTAGACCCACCCATTGTTGTGTTGACACCTCTTGGGGAACGGATGGAGTGTGACATAGTATATCTCCGGTGTCAGCTTAGTTTGAACAGTACAACTCATATTGAGGTAGACTTGATTCCGTTGAAGATTAGAGATTTTGAACAGTACAACTCATATTCCGCTAAGCTTCGTGTGAAACCGATCATATCTCCTTGGAGGTGTGTGAAGGTGAGCATGGCTGGGTGCATCATGTCTTGTGAGTTCCGGGGCGTGACAAAGTGCGTTGGTCTGTGGTAGTCCGAGCAAAAGACAAGGGGGGTGCTGGACTTGGGTGTCTGCTGCTGCGGAATCAGGCGTTGCTTGCAAAGTGGAGTGCCAGAATCGCCAATGATACCTGCTCATTGTGGAAACAGGTGATAATGCAGAAATACAGACCTAGATTGAGCTATGCTGGTCTAGAGTGTGAAATGCGTAACGGTTCTGCTATCTGGCGAGGGATCGTACAGACAAGCAGATCATTACTGTCAACTGGAAAGTGTATCTCCGAATTCCATCGCTGAAAATTGAGACAAGGTAATTCCATTACGTTTTGGCAGGATAGCTGGTGTAGCCACCGTCCCTTACTGGTTTTATTCCCTTAATTATACGACATTTCCCTTGAGAAGGAGGGATCAATATTACGGTTTGGGGCAGTGGTGGGACAGGAATGGGAGTGGAGGATGACATGGAGGAGACGATTATTTTTCTGGGAGGAGGAGGAAGTTACCCGCTTATTGGTCCTGCTGAGAGGTTTTGCGCCGACTTCCATGCAGGAGGATGAGCTGTTGTGGGGAGAACAGATGCAACCCTTCTCAGTCCGCAATTGTTACCAAACAATGGAAGCGCATACGGTCCCGTCAAGTGAGCCGCTGATTCCAAACGTATGGTGAAAGCAGGGTACACCCAAATGGCAAGCATTCATGTGGCTTGCGTGTAGGGAGAAAATAAATGCCAAACTTCAGCTCATTCGATTTGGCATTCTACCAGTTTATGAAGGAGAATGTGAGTCGTGTGGCCTTGAGGAAGGTGATTCTAATCATATTTTGCTTGACTGTAGAATGGCTTGGATTTTTTGGTCGCTCTTATCAACCGTCAATGCAACAAGATATACAAAAAGTCTAGCAGTAATGCACAATTTGACTTGTAGATTGGATCAAAACACGAAAGAAGAGATTAATTTCTTGATGGAATGTAAGAATCAATTTCTTACCCGTACTAGCCGGGAGAATAAGAATTTTCCCGTTGAGAGGAAGTTGTGCCCTGGAGAAACGCAGATTTGGATAAACATCTTTTGTTCTTTTGAGTAGAAACAAAAAAGAGAGTGAAATTGTCAGAACGAAATGAGCACTAAAACATTAAACACTAGCCAAGAACCCTTAATGCATTTCCATAAGTGTATTCAAGGAACATCTAAACTTTTTTTGTTCTTTAGAGGCTGACGAACAAATGGCTAGCAGTCTAGTAGATACATACAGGCACCGTCCATATAAAGAGAATGTAAAGCGAGAGACAGGAAGGTGCGACTAGTGGAGATGAGAAAAGTACCCGCAGGCATTAGACCCAACTGTCCAGGAGAACCGCAAACCAAGACGTTATAAAGGAGAGCTTTCATTCTGTTTCTTTTGCAGTTTTTAGGGTAAAATATTGAGGAGCTTGAGGCTTTGGTTTTCAAGTAGAGTAAAACAAAAAGCAGCCCTCCCCTCTAAGATTCGTGGACGGAAGCTGCAGTCGAGCGAGTGGCAATACTCTAGAAAGCAAAAGACGTGTACATGGAGCATCCACCGGGAATGGCGGTGCGGCATTTGTCGGCGTTGGCTGATAAGGTTTGATATGTCTGCACAAAGTTAACTATAGATGAAGAATGTGAGGCCCGGCTTGGCCTCATAACTACTAGAACGATCTTATTGGCCCGGCCCATGTATGTCACCTAGAGGTATACTGGCCCAAGCGAGGGATAACAGACATATGAAAAACTAGCACATGCCATGGAAAAACACTCAAATTATTTTATATGACATTTGATCTTTGTGTTTTAAATGATCACCACCCCAATGTTATTATTTGATTTGCCATATATTTCTGTTGGAACCTACAAAATAAATAAATTAAAGAACAAGAAATAGAAACAAACGTTAGATCTTTTGTTGTGCCCTGATAATAATCACTGCCTTGAAAGAGAATTTTGGTCAGAACTTGGTGCAATCAACTATACCAAACGCTTCCCAAGATTAACACAACAATCCTCAAACATATACACTCATGGTTGAAGATTTTGGAATTTAGTAGACTACAATTTCCCAGAATGCTCACATTAACCAAGAAAATATACTATATTGGGGGACATAAAAGAATAAAAAAAAGATATATAACAAGCGAATAATTCTTTTACACAAAGTATAAGAAAAGAGCAAGAGAAGAAAGATTATATCACTAAATGCACGCTGTCACGACCGAAACTCAGACTATGCGTCATTCGGCTTCATGTGTGACCTGTCCCTCAAATCTGATGCCTCAATCAAGGAGAATCGGCATATTAATGGAGGATCAATCAAAAGCAATCGGAGAATTCAATGGGAATCCGTTCTTTCTATATAGGAAACCCGATTTGGGGAATCAAGGTAATCAATGTAATCAAAGATTATCATATATGGGAAAATCAGCCATTAGTGCTTGCTTTGTTTATCTTTGTATATACACCGCTAGATCGGTTAACTCGATCTCCACCATTCATGGGGAGCTGTATTGGCTATATAAGGGGTGTCTCCCCTCATTTGTAATCATCCAGCAATTCTTGCAATATTGAGAGTTTAGAGTTTTCTCTCCATTCTCTTGTGTCTTTCTCTCTTTTCGATTGTGTTCTAAGCTTAGAATTCTAGCTAGCTTTGTGAGGAAGGCTGACTTAGCTTATTGTGAGAGCGATAGTCTAAGGCCACATGAAGAGTTTCTATTCCGCAAAACTCTAGTCCCATGACAATTGGTAGTGGAGCTACAACTCAATTCTTTGAGAGAGAGAAATGGAGATGCCTGCTGATGCCAACATCCTTGTTGTTGATGAGGTAGAGGAGGTCTGTGTGGGGAGACTACCCCAACGTTCTCCCGAACCTAGTAAGAAGAGAATGAAGACTGTTGATCATCTGTCATGATTGGAGGCAAGGATCACTCGTATGGAGATGAAGGTTGCCGATGACAAAGATACACTTGAGGAGTATGGCCAACGCATAGGCGAGCTCGAGTCAAGGGACGTGAATGAGCTTTGTGAGGAGATGCAAGGCGCCCTCATTGCTATCAACTCTTGGAGGCAAGAACTAGATGATTTCAAGGTAAATCTTCTTTCTGAAATCACTTCATTTAAGGATGACGTGGTTGAAATCAGGAATGAAAGCAAGAAGGGCATAGTGTAAGTGGTTGCCATGCCCAAAGTGAAGCTGGATGTCCTGAAGCCAAAGTCATTTGGTGGGACAAGGAATGCCAAGGAGGTGGACAACTTCCTTTTCAACCTTGAGCAATACTTTCAAGAGGTGGGCATGGACAACGATGGAGATCGACTTTCCCAAGCCCCACTGTATCTAACTGACAGTGCCACAACCTGGTGGAGGATGAAGCATGCTCAAATCGAGCGTGGCACCTTGAAGTTGGAGACGTGGGAAGATTTCAAAAGGCTCCTGAGAGAACAATTCTCACCGAGAAATGTGGAGCTAGAAGCACGGGAGAAGCTTTGCAAGTTGTCTCACAAAGGCGACATTCGAGACTACGTGAGGGAGTTCACGGAAGTCTTATTGGAGATCCCAGAAATGCCCAAGATGGAGGCCATGTACATGTTTCTGGGAGGCCTACAAAGTTGGGCCAAGCTAGAGCTTCATCGACGTAATGTCAATGAGCTCAATGATGCGATTTCCAAGGGTTCTAGCCCACCTATGCCAAAGAGTTTCCGTGACTACAAGGCTAAAGGTGGGGGAGCATTCCACGAAGCCAAGGAGGGGAAGGACAAGCCTTTCAAGTCCTTCAAGTCCTTCCATCCAGCCAAACCCACACAAGGGAGAGGTGAAAATCGAGGCAAGGGTGAGAGACCCAAGCTCTCATGCTTTCTATACGAGGGTCCGCATAAAGTTGTAGATTGCCTGATGAGGAACAAGCTGACAGCCATTGCCATGGAGGATGAAGAGATAGAAGCACCAAAGATGAGTTCCATGCAATTGTTGAGTGTCGTCAAAGCCTCAACCAAAGATGTCAAGGTGGAGTAAGTTGGGAGAATGTTTGCTAGACCCATCGTGCAAGGGAGGGAGTCCTGTGCATTGATCGATACTGGTGCTACTCACAACTTCATGAAGAAGGAGGAAGCACAACGACTTGACATCAAATTCTAAGAGGAGAAAGACTGGCTGAAGACGGTGAACACTAAAGCTCAGCCAATATTTGGAGTAGCCTGAGGGGTCGAGCTACAAATGGGAGACTGGAAAGGTAAACTTAACTTCTCCATTGTTCCTATGGATGACTTTTCGATTGTGTTAGGGATGCAATTCTTGGATCAGACGAGAGTAGTCCCAGTGTCTTGCACAAATACCCTCATACTTTAGGAAGGAAGCCAGTGTTGCATGGTGCCTGTTGCTCGAGAGAAGGAGCTGAAGACAAAAACACTTGCAGCCATCAATTGATTGGAGAGTCCTTTAGTGGAAAGGATCCGAGGGGGTATGGAGCATGACCCCCAAGTTCAAGCCTTGGCAGAAAAAGTGAAGCAGGGCAAGACCCGCAGATTTTGGCTAGAGGATGGGTTGCTCTTCACCAAAGGCAACCGCATTTATGTCCCTCGATATGACAAACTTCGGAAGGAAGTCATAAAGGAATGCCATGATTCAGGATGGGCTGGACACCCAGGTATCGTTCAAACTCTTGCACTTTTGGAAGATGGTTATTATTGGCCTAACATGCGAGACGATGTGGAGTGGTATGTGAAAACTTGTCTAGTTTGCCAACAAGACAAGGTCGAGCAACAAAAACCTCCTAGATTGTTAGAGCCATTGCCCATACCAGAAAGACCTTGGGAGAGCATTTCCATGGATTACATCACATCCCTCCCAAAGTCTGACGACTTCCAAACCATACTTGTGGTGGTGGATAGATTTTCCAAGTACGCGGTATTCATTCCAGCCATCAAAGCATGCATAGTAGAGGAGACAAGCCACCTTTTCTTTTAAAATGTGGTGAAGTATTGGGGCATTCCGAGGTCCATTGTGAGTGATCGAGACACTCGATTCACGGGGAGATTTTAGATTGAGCTGTTCAAGCTATTGGGGTCAGAATTTATTTTCTCCACCAGTTTTCATCCTCAAACCGATGGGCAGACCTAGAGTGTGAATGCCTTATTGGAGCTATACCTTGGGCACTATGTGAGTGCCAACCATAAGAATTGGGCAAAGTTATTCGATGTGGCTCAATTCTCATACAACTTGCAAAGGAGTGAATCAACAGGTATGAGTCCTTTTGAGATTGCTAATGGACAACAATCTTACACTCCTAACAAGATTGTCACAGGTTATCAAGAGCCGAATCCATCCACCTATTGCTTTGCCAAAGAGTGGGACGAGCAAAAGGACCTTGCAAGAGTGCAATTGTCCAAGGCAGCAAAGAGGATGAAAAAGTGGGTAGACAAAAAGAGGCGTCCCTTAGAGTTTGATGAAGGGGATCTTGTGTTGGTGAAGCTGAGGCCTCACCAAAGCCGAGTTTTTGCCAAGTTGCACAAGGGGCTAGTGCGACAATATAAGGGTCCTTTCAAGGTGTTGAAGAGGATCGACAAGGTGTCATATAAGTTGGAATTACCACCGAGATTGGAGTTTCATCTTGTCTTCTATGTGAGTTTGTTGAAACCATTCCAAGAAGACAAGGAAGATCTGGAGAGGGGGAAGTCCAAGAGAGCTCTCACAGTTGTGACCAATGCCCATGATAAGAAACTAGATGAAATCTTATCAAGGCGTGTGGTGAAAAAAAGTGGGAAGCATATGAACCATGTGGAATACTTGGTTCGATGGAAAGGCGACCCTCCTAGCGAGACAAGCTGGGAGAAAGATTTTGATCTTTGGCAGTACCAAGATGAAATCAATGAGTTTTTGAGACAGCACACAACGAGGACGTTGTTGAGCTTGGTGGGGAAAAATGTCATGACTGAAACTTAGACTACGCATCATTCGGCTTCGTGTGTGACCCGTCCCTCAAATCTGGTGCCTCAATTAAGGAGAATCGGCACATTAATGGAGGATCAATCAAAGGCAATCAGAGAATTCAATGGGAATCCATTTTTGCCATATAGGAGACCCGATTTGGGGAATCAAGGTAATCAATGTAATCAAAGATTACCATAGATGGAAAAATCAGCCATTAGTGCTTGCCTTGTATATCTTTGTATATACACCATTAGATCGGTTGACTCAATCTCCACCATTCATTGGGAGTTGTATTGGCTATATAAGGGTTGCCTCCCCTTATTTGTAATCATCCAGCAATTCTTGTAATATTGAGAGTTTAGAGTTTTCTCTTCATTCTCTTGTGTGTCTCTCTCTTTTCGGTTGTGTTCTAAGCTTAGCATTCTAGCTAGCTTTGTGAGGAAGGCTGACTTAGCTTATTGCGAGAGCGATAGTCTAAGGCTGCACGGAGAGTTTCTACTCCGTAAATGTAATGCCCTAATTCCTAACTATTATTAATTGCTCCGATTAAGGTCATTACCGCCGTGAAATCCAAATAAGCCTAAATGACACCTAGGACCTATTTGAAACTCACAAGGCTAATCATAAGATACCAATTTTAAGCTTGTTTATTTTGTTGCTTATCAATCAATTGGAGCATGATATTAGACACATGTTCTGGTAACAAACGGACTAAATAAAAACATCAGCGGAAGTCTTAAATTAAATCATTGGGTTCATAACACACAAGTCCATAGGGATCCAAATAAACATCCAACAATCCATCCTTAAGGTTCGGAAATAGCAAGTCAAGAAGAGTGCTTAAAATAACCAGAAAGTAGTCCAATCATCCATGGTATATGCGCAAGTAATCAGGTATGCAAACGTGATGCGATATCGTCCTGCCGTGCTGCCTTGATCTCACACACTGGTACCACGAACAATGGATGTACCTAAGCCTGAAAAATGGTATAAACAACGGAATGAGATTACAAGAATCTCAGTAGGGTCGCAGCATCATAAGATCTGCAGAATTCCCTAAACACAAATCTCCCAATTTACATAAGATCATTCCTATGCATCTTCCTATGCCTCTAAAGGAATCACACAATCCAACAACATAACCAAAAGAGGTTAAGGCCGAGTTTATGGCTGTGGGAGGACTACACTTCCAAAAGTTCAGAAGTACACAGGCAGGTGAAACACATCAACTATTGCCCTCGGCAATGCATAATAAAGGTTATCCCCTTCCACCTGTGTTGTCCCAGACTTACTGTACAAAAGGTAGATGGTTAACTCACAAACTAATCAGTAAGCCTTTCTCCTTGTCCTCGCAAGGATAAGTCGACTAGCCCCACATTGAAAAGTCTTCCCTGGTCACATACCTACCAGAGCATCCCAAATCTCGCAAGATAAGGGCTTCCTGTCTCGCAAGACAGGGATCCGGCCTCGTAAGGACAGATATCCAGCACTAGCTTGCTGGTTCAACATCCATACACCTCCCATAAACCGATAAGAACCTCTTCTCTCACTAGGAGAATCAGTCCTTACCCTGCGTGGCCACCGGAACAGGATCCTGACACACAAACATGTACAAGCACACACAGGCAAGTGCAAAGCATAATACCACAACAGGGTATCCTCAATCATGTCAGGAAACAATCATCACATCCAATTCACAAAAAAATAACATCCCAGGCACTCATTCCCTAACTCAGGGGTTCTATATAGCCTAGGGAATTCATATCTCATTCCGGATTCCATATCCTCACCCTATAATCCGATCACAAATAATACAACAAGGGTAGATAACAAAAACATCAAAATAGAGCAGGGGTTTTCTGGAGAAACCGATGAGGCATAGATCCTACCTCCCTTGTCTCTGAACAAGAAGTTAATCCTTTTCCTTTCTTAGGTAATTCCGAACCACCTATGATATCACAAAGCAAAGACAAGAACAGACTAAGCATGCATATTCAATAATCAATTGAATACCCTATTTCCTTACAAATTCCACTCACCAAACCTATCAGAAACTAGTGATCAGATGCTGCAGGTTCCTCCCCCTTGGATGTGTGATGTGATAGCCAGGAACTCAATAAGATTCAACCTGAATTTATCATCCCAATTAACTATGCAAAATCCTATCGCTAAAAGTAGGGCATAGGACGATTTCGTCCCAACCTAAAACATCGAAATATTTACGTTCAAGATGCGATTTACATATGTTGAAAAGATAATGAAAAGAGCTTTCCAACGAGATATGATGTGTAAGATTCTGATAAACGATCAGAAAGTTATGCTACTTTGAAGTTCAAGAAGATTTGGCGAAAACCTAATGCCGCCGCCGATTTTAAATTTAACTTTTGACAAAGAAATACTAACCTTCTGACGAAAAAAAAGATGGTTGGAAAGAGGATGAATAGAGCTTTCCAACAAGCTATTATACGTAGGCATCCAACGAACGATGAAGGAGTTATGCGGGTTTAAAGTCTCTACGAATTTTGACGGCTAATGGGAGAGTATAGGGTTTTAGGCCTATACGAATTTTATAAGGTTTTAGGGGAAAATTCTGTGGGGTTGGTTTCCTATTTATAATGAATGAATGCAGGATTATGATTTCTACTTTAATCACCTTATCTAAATAAAATAATCTACCAGATGATTAAACTCTTTAATTATCTTCCCCTATCTTTAGGGACTTAATTTCTAAGGCAATTACCCATCTATAAGGATTTACATTAAGGGAACTTAAAACATAATTAACCACTAAACAATCTTACCAATTTCGGCCATCACACATCCTTTTTTTCAGGGGCAGAATCGTCCTTTCACCTGCACTGGCTTCTGGACTTCTAGGACTCAAAATTCGGGGTCTTACAGTAAAACTCTAGTCCCATGACAATGCTCATACTCTCTTTATATAGGGATCTCTAATAAGAGTTACAAAAATCAAGAATTAAAAGAAATTATGACCATTATGAAGAATTATGGCCATTAGGAGGAATTATGACCATTATGAATTAGGTTTCATAAGTTACAAATTATTAATAAAATTTTAATATAAGAAATAAAAAAAATATCATAATATATTGAAATGAATGACATGCAATTTTTCCAACAATCCCCCACAAAATTGCATGTTATCAACAAAAATATAAAATATTCCGAGCAAAGGAAAGGTTAATTCTTAAACATCAATATCGTTCGATTTGAATTGATGCATAGTGAAATGAGACATCAATTTTATCAATAGTAAGAATCAATGTCTTTTGAACTTCTATTGACTATAAATCGAATAACCCCCACAAACACATATCATTCCTTTAATGTCTACTAATTCCGCGATAATATCAACAAGCACTATTGATGGCCATGCGCATACCTTGGTTATCATAAGTGCTCTAGAAAGTTTAATCATATCTTTCATAATAGACGGCCCACCTATACACTCATATAGGTGATTTCATCAAGTCCACTGACCACCCAATAATAAGGCTATGAAATCATTAAGAGCTACTAAGGCTCATCCTTCCTCATAATTATATCCATAAGTCCTACCATGGACCACCCAAAAGGCTATAAACCATATTTAGATATGCTTTGAGAAATTACATATAATACTGTCTTGATAACTCATAGTTATGTACGGAAGTAGGGTTAAGGTTAGAGATAAAAGAATATTCAATTCCTGCATCAGATCTAGTGGGTCAAGAATTCCAAAGAATTAAAGATAAGATCTTGTATTTTTTAAATAAAGATGAAATCACAAAGATTGAAATTTATGGAATGAGAGAAGTCGGGAAGACTGCGTTGATGAGAAATATATATCATCAATTTCAAGATGTGTTTCGAATTTGTTGGATTACTGTGCCACAAATTTTTAGCATCAGTAACCTACAGATTCTCATTGCCAAGAATACTAACGTAGATATTTCAAATCTAAATGATTCTAATACGAGGGCAGCAAAGTTGAATTAAGTGTTGAAAAGTAGAGGAAAATTTGTTCTAATTTTATATGATTTATGGAATTATTTTGACGTGAAAGAAGTGGAAATTCCTTTATGGCCAGTGGGATGCAAGTTGATTTTCACAACTCGATTATTAGATGTCTGTAATCGAATGACTTGTCAAGAAAATATAATCAAGATAGAATCTCTCAGAACGGAATCATGGATACTGTTCAGGAAGGAGATAGAAAGATATGATGATAATGAGGAAGAAATAGAGGAATTTATTACAAAGAACGAACTGGTTTGCCTCTTACTATCAAAACATTGGGCAGACACATGAGAGGAGTGTGGAATCTATTCCCATGGAGTAATACTTTGAGTGAACCGAAAGATTCGAGTTATAGAAACGATGAAGATGAAATGGAGTCAAATGTGTTAAGTATATTGAGATTTGGTTGTGAATGTTTAAAATTTGTATGCACCTTTTTGTAATAGGTTTTTTTTCACCTTCTTTATTGCCAGAATGTTTTCGAATTGGTAGACTTTCTTAAGTGCTTGCGGAATAATAGAAAAAAATAAATTCTTCTTTTGTATTATAAACAGTAATGAAATATAAGCTTAATTAGATCAAATTTTAAGATATTTCATATATACCATTCCATTATATCTTGAATATGTATTGATTGATAATTCAGAGACAGACATTTTACTAGATTTCAGTTCAGTTGCTTCGATTAAAATAGCAGATACCATTCCTAGGAAATTTCTATATTATTTTTTTAGAAGAAGTTAAGACCAAGCCTTTTCTAGTTACCAAGTTAATAGGAAGATGCATGGAAACGTGTGGTCCATCCAATAATGGAATTGCTTTTTACATGGATTCTAGTCAGCCGAAGCCACCGAAACCAAACCCCTCAGCTTTAGAGATCTGTCATCGAACATCTAAGTCTTCTGTCTTAATAGAATATTCAGTCCATTACCTATATTACAAATAGAATAAATATCATCCAATCATTATCGTTTTCGACAGAAAGAAATTGGAAGCCTCCTAGGAAGCCCTGGGCATTCTTCACTCTTAAAGTCGCGCAAAGAAACACATCGGAGTTTCACACTAGAAATGCTCTTGAGATGTGGCAAGCGGATGAGTCTTAGTTCCGTTAATCTTGGGAGGGTGACAGAACCGGGAGAGGAGTTGGTACCGTTCTCTTCAGCTGCTACTATCTCCTCCACTCCGGCACAGTCCTCGACAACAAGTTTCTCCAGATTTTGAAGGTTCTGCAACAAGCCTGGAGGAAACAGATTCTTCAGGTTGTCACAAGATTTTATCTCGATGCTCTTAAGACGAGCAAAGGTGCCAGAGGAAGGAGATGGTAGCGAATCACCATTCTCATTCGTTACAAGGGTATGTAAGCTGTTTGTGGAAGAAAGTTGCAGAAACTCGAGTCCTGAAAAGACATTAGCGGACGATCCAGGCAATGATGCTAGACTCTCTACTCCGCTGCAGTTTAAGATTCTCATGGACTTCATTTCACTTGCATTGTCTAAAACTGAAAAGCCACCTGCTTCTAATTCGCAGTCTATGAATTCGATCTCTTCAGTTCTTTGTGGAAGAGCATGAAAGTCTGCTCCATTGCTGAGATCACAGTGAGACAATTTCACATATTTGGTCATCCTCGACTTTGCTCTGGCAGCAACCGCTTGATTATTTACATAAATTTCAAATGAATACGGTAGCCTTGCACCAGTCTGAGATTGGACATAGCTGTTCATCTTGTCCAGATCAGGGAAACGGCATACCAACTCTTCCAGTTTTTTCAAGCATCCCACCTCCTGTCCGTTCAATGTTAACCTTAAGTCAATTCTCAAGATTTGTAGCCGGGAAAGATTCGGTAGTATACCCACAGGGAAATTCTTCAGGTTATGGCAATCTGTAAGATCCAAAAACCTAAGCTTACACAAGGAAGCCAACCCATGAGGCACTTCTTGAATTGTTCTGCACCCTCTGAGATCCAACTTCTCCAATGCTACAAGCTTGGCGAGAGATGGTATATGCATTAATCCAGAACAGTCTCCGAGCAACAATGCAGAAAGACTCACCAGATTAGAGAGGGATTGAGGCAATATCTTGATACCAGTACAGGAAAGATCAAGAACCTTGAGACCATTTAATCTCTCAATAAACAAATCTGATATCTTGTGGAAGCTGTCTCTGAGCAACAATGCATAGTGTCTCACCAGATTAGAGATGAACTCGGGCAATAACTCGATCCAAGGACCAGAGAGTTCTAGAACCTTGAGACCATTGAATCCCACGAAAAAAGATTCTGATATGTTTCCCAGTTGGTGATTTTGGCATAGCAATAATGTTGACAAATTGGGACATATTGGTGAATGGTTAGAACCAATTTCTCTGATGTTGTTCCATACTAACGAGACTCTAACGAGACATTGCTTCCACTCATACGCATCGGGACATGCTGTCAATTCCTTGCCAGCTTCAACCATGACCTCTTCCCCAAATATTTTAAGAACCATATCCCTGACCAAATCATGCATTCTCACATATTCTTCACCATCATCGAATTCAAGCAAGCACAAATTCACGAGCGTATTTAGCATGGCCTGACCCTTATTAATTTCTTCCTGTTTGCACTTTCTGCTTTCTATAATCCCCTCAACGATCAAGTACTCTATTAGCTCCTCCCTGCTGATCCAAAATCCTTTTGGAAATAATGCACAGTACAGCAAACATTGTTGCAAGGATGAATCGTTTAAGTGGTTGTAACTGATTATCAGTTTCTCAAAAACTGCATCCATCGGACTTTTTCTAACTTTTGGATCTCTTATTTCATCTAATGCATTTCTCCATACAAATTCATCTTCTACTCCCTTCATGAATCTCCCAATTGTTTTGAGTGCAAGTGGTAAGCCAGCACATTCCCTTGCAATTCTTTTTGCTTGTGGTTCCACCTCAATGTTGTAGGCTCCTAATTCCTTCTTGAACAATCCCCAGGCTTCCTCGGAAGAGAGTGGCTCAATCTTGATTATATTCTCCTGGCAATCCATTTGCCTGCAAACCTCAAGTGATCTAGTGATAAAAATCAACTTATATCCCTTACTTATTGGAGGAAGTCCCACCTCCAGTAAATTAAAGACTCCCAAACATCGTCAATGATAAGAACAAAACCATTTTTTCTAACCAATTCATCCTGCAGTCTTGCCGCCCGACTCATTGCATCTTCTCTGCTATAGAATTTCATGTTAACAGCAATGGAAGTAAGATTTTGTAACTTCTCTTCGTTGCAATCTTCTGAAGCAGTAATCCAATAAACGTGAGGGAAGGGTCGCGGTGCTTCTAAGAGTTGATTATGGATATGCTTCATTAATGTTGTTTTCCCAACACCTCCTGTACCATAAATTCCAATCCGAATAACTTCATCCTTCTTCAACAGAGACCAAATGTTTTCTCGAGCTCTTTGAAAACTTTCACCCTCCAACTCGGATACCGGGAATGGATATTTTCTTTTCCTTAGTTCTGCTGCCACACATCATACAAGAGTTCATTAGTTTTCCTTTTTTTTTTTTGTTTTACCGAGAGAGATGATAAACGGAAAACTTTACCGGTAATTCCTTTCTTCCCGATGAGTCCTTCAACATGTCGAATGATTGTTTGAATCACTTCTGTCTCATAACTGCGTAGATAATAAGGACAGAATTGATTAGGGATCTACAGCAACTGAAAATGTAAAACAGTCATAAGAAGAAATTTATGTTAATACCTTCCTTTTTTAACATGTTCTCCTTTTATCTTTCCAACTTCACGCAATGCAGCTCTCCAACCCTTCACTTTGCCCAATTGCTCTCTCAATGACTTTTCGTGTTGAACAAAATGTTCAGCAAAGGTTCCACTCTGCTTTCTCACCTCAGAAGGATCAACATGATAAAAAATAGGAAGAACAGGGTGTCCTTCTTGCTTGTGACGATTCATTATCATCACAAGCTCATCCAAGCACCATGATGAGGAACCGTAGTTTTTTGAGAGCACTATTATGGACATTGTACACTCTAGTATAGCTATTTCTAGAGTGGATCGAATGGTCTGCCCACAATCAATTCCTTCTTCGTCTCTGAATACTTTATATTTACTTGCTTCCAACCATTTATAGAGATGATCGGTGAAAGAATCTCGGGTATCTTCACCTCGAAAACTCAAGAACACTTGATAAGGTTGAGACATGGATGACGAGACTTCTGAAGAGTTCATATCACCCATTCTAGAAAGGCCTATGCTAGCAAAAGATAACAGCATATTAAAAGAAGAATATGATATGGATACGAAAACAAACAAATTCAGATGACTAACCTTAGATTCAGTTAATGAAACAGCTTAGATGGACGAAGAATGGCTTGTCTGCACAATTTTATGAAGGCTTTATGATTATGTATACATGGAAATTTCTACTAAGTCAAGTCAACTTTAACAAATATGGAATTATATATTAATTGTGCCAGTTGTCAACTTCTTGTACCAGAGATCAGACTTCACGTCCGGACCTTCGGATTAGCGGGACCGAACGTGTATGTGTACGTGATGGATCACAACTACAACGTTGAATCGAGCTTCTAACTAGATGGCCCAAAAAATATATCTTGTTGTAAATGATTCACTCACACAACACATATAAACCCAAGATCGCTCCTGCTTCTTTCCGATGTACTATTGGATAACCTGATCTCCTAAGGACTGGGTCTCACACTTCAAACACTACCATAGCATCTTGTGTTAAATGTTAGAAATTTTGGGTTGAACTTGTTAAATTGATAATCTCTGAAATGTCGCTGTACCAATGAGCTGTTACCTAGCTGTCCATCCTGTCATCCTGTCATCCCAAAAAAGTTGACTTCTTGTAGTAAATTTAGTTATGTCTCTTCAATTCAGGCCATTTTTATTTTATATATATAACAATATAATCTTTATCTCTATTTTAATCCCACTCCATCTCTATTTCTTGTAGTATTTTTTTTCGCAGAAACAACTCAATTCACTATCTAGAGAGAACACTCATAAATTCATCTATTTGGTGTTTCAAGGTGACTAAGTAGAAATTTCCCGCAGTTATTTTTCTTAATTTGGTATTTGATTCTGCTATCGATCTTTCCTTTGAAATCTACATATATAATCACAAAGCCTTCATAAAGTTGTTCGTAGAAGACAATTTTCGTCCATCTATCTCAGCTGTTTCATTAACTGAATCAAGGTTAGTCATCGGAATTTGTTTGCTTTCATATCCATATCATATCCTTGTTGGAAAACTGTCTTCTCCTTCAACTGAGTGGTAAGAATGTCTCGCCCATGCTTCTGACATGCTTTGCTTTCCTTCACACGGCTGCAAGGAGTCTTAATTATTATCAATACCAACAATAACATGTCAATATTTCTTATAATATACTGTTATCTTTTTGCTGATATATTTTTTGAAATTACACATTATTTAGGCTTTTCTTGAATGGCTAGTTTGAAATCCTTAAAGGTCTCATCTTTCAAGTCTCAACCTTACCAAGTGTTCTTGAGTTTTGGAGGTAGAGATTCCCCAGTTTCTTTCACCCTTCGTCTCCATCAATGTTTGAAAAAAAAGGGATACAAAGTATTTTGGGAAAAACCAGAGAAATGAATTTTGGTGGTCAGACCATTGAATCCAATCGACAAACTGCTATCCAACAATCAGAAATATCCATAGTCATTCTCTCCAAACACTTCGCTCATTCAAGATTATGCTTGGATGAACTAGTGATGATTATGAATCGACACGAACAAGGAGAGCACATTCTTCCAGTTTTTTATCATGTTGATCCATCTGAAGTGAGAGAACAGAGAGGGAGCTTCGCCGACGCTTTTGTTATACACAGAAAGCTATTCAGAGGGAAAATGCGAAGAGAGGAACCTTGGAGAGCAGCTTTGCGAAAAGTTGCAGACCTACGAGGAGTACATGTTACAGAAGAAAGGTACAATGTCAATTCAAAAAATACAACTTTGTCATTTTAGGGTGGTCTACATCGATTTACAATTATAAATTACTCTCACCTTTTGTTATATGTAGCTATGAGACAGAGGTGATTCTAAGTGTCGTCCAATATGTCGGAAGAATGATTGAGAACGGTAAAGTTTGCAATGACTTAAAGTGTATAAATATTTTCATCAGTTTGTAACTCGTGACGATCTCAATCTTTTATGGTGTGAAAACAGGATTAAAGAAAAGAAGATTTAGATTGCTCGTATCAGAGATGGTGGGTCAAGATTTTGAAAGAGTTCGGAAAAACCTTTGGTCTCTACTGATGGAGGATGAAGTTGTACGGATAGGAGTTTTTGGCATGGCAGGGGTAGGAAAAACAACCATGATGAAGCAAAGAGAACATAATCAAGATTGAGCCATTATCTTTCGATGAAGCTTGGGTATTGTTCAAGAGAGAACAAAGAGGCTACGACATGAGTTATGAGGTGGAACAATTGGCAAAAGAGATTGTAAGTGAATGTGCTGGTTTACCACTAGTTATTAAAACAATGGGGAGAAGCATGAAGGGAGTAAGAGATGAAATTGAATGGAGAGATGCAGTGCATGAAATAAGAGATCCAAAAATTGGCAGGGATGTAGTTTTTAACATATTAAGGTTCAGTTATAGAGGATTATATCATGATCCATCCTTGCAACAATGTTTGCTGTATTGTGCGCTGTTTCCCGCAGATTTTGAGATTGACAAGGAGGAGTTAATAGAATACTTGATTGTTGAGGGAATAATAAAGAGGAAAAGGTACAGATGGGAAGAAGTTAATGCTGGCCAAGTCATGCTCACCAAGCTTGTCGATCTTTGTTTCTTAGAAGAAGTTGATGGTGACCTGGTAGTGAAGATGCATGATTTGATAAGGGATATGGCTCTTAAAATATTAAGAGAGGAGTCATCGGCGATGGTTGAAGCTGGTAAGGGATTGATGGAATGTCCAGATGCAGATCAGTGGGAGCAGAGTCATGTTAGAGTTTCGTTAATGAGAAATAATATTAGGGAAATTGGTTCCAACCATTTGCCAGTATGTCCCAATTTGTCAACATTATTGTTATCTCAAAACGACCGACTGCAAATATTATCAGATTCTTTTTTCGAGAGATTGTATTGTCTCAAGGTTCTTGATCTTTCTCGTACTGCTATCCTGAGATTGCCAGAGTCCATCTCTGATCTGGTGAGGCTTTCTGCATTGTTGCTCAGTGACTGTGACGAATTAATGCTTATGCCACCACTTGCCAAACTCGTGGAATTGGAGAAGTTGGATCTCAGAGGATGTTGTAGAATTGAACAGGTGCCTCATGGTATCGAGTTTCTATACAAGCTTAAGTATTTAGATCTTCGAGGATGCAGTATGTTGAAGGAGTTTCCTGCTGGTTTACTACCTAAGCTTTTAGAGTTACAAGTCTTCAGAATTGACAAGAAATTAACATTGATAGGAAATGAGGTTCGATGCTTGAGAAAACTGGAAGATTTGGTATGCGGTTTCCACCCAGAGGAGTTCAACAAGTCTCTCTGCTTTGCAAACCCTCCGTACAGATTCCAAATTTTCGTGAATCCATCATTTTATGATCCAACAGTAATGTGGAAAGTAAATAAATATTTGAATTTTCAGAACAGTGACCTCTGCTGGGGAGAAGATTGTGATCAGTGTCCAGAAGGAGTTGAACAGCTCGTTTTATATAACTGCAAATTAGGTGCCTGGAGCTTCAGTGGTACTTACATTTCTCAATTTACAAGTAAATTGAAGTCTATTAGCATCTCCAGCTGCAAGGAAGTAGAGTGTATTTCGTCTCGATGGTCAGCTAATATATTTTCAACACTCGAGGATATATATCTCGATGACTTAAGCAATTTACGTGGCCTTATTCGCATTGAGAATGAGAATTTTAATCCAGTGTCACTGTCTTCTACTCGGACCTTTGCACGTCTCAGGCAGATCATAATCATAGACTGTCACAACATAAAGAAGCTGTTTCCTCGGGCCTTGTTGTGGAACCTCCTAAACCTGGAGTCAATTGAAGTACGTGACTGTTATGAAGTAAAGGAGATAGTAGCAAGTGAAGAAAACAGCACAGGTAGCTCTTCCCTTTTTGTCACCCTCCCCAACTTAAGACAACTAAGACTATGCCGTTTGCCGAGTCTCGAAAGCATTTACAGTGGAAAGCTGGCTTGTGAGTCTTTGGAAGCCATTCAACTTGAAGAATGTTTGATGCTTGAGAGGATACCCTTTTCTCTTCCTCTCCCATCTATTTCTGAAATTCAGGTTTGTCCAAGAATCTGGTGGGAACATGTGGAGTGGGATCATCCTGATGCTAAACAAATCCTCCAGCCTTTTGTCAGACTTCCTACTGGTAAGGACAAATATTCTGATGTATGCTTCTTGTTAGCTGAAACTTAACAAAAGAATAAAATCAAGTCAAGAATTTTTGCTGATGTATATATACCTGTCAGAACTGAAGGACAAATCAAGCAGCAGCGAGGGTTTTCATGCGCTTCCAAAAGGAACTGAAGAGCTCGAATTCAGCTACCGCAAATTAGGAAATAGCGAGTTTTCAGTTTTAAACAATGCAAGTGAAGTCAAGTCCATTACAATCTTGAGCTGCGATGGAATAGAGAGTCTTGCATCATTCTCTGGATTGTCAGCTGATGTCTTTTCAAGTCTCGAGTTTCTGCAACTTTCTTACACAAACAGCTTACACAACCTTGTAAGCGATGAGACTGAGCATGGTGATCCACTACCATTTCCTTCCACCGCCACCTTTGCTCGTCTTAGGAGCATCGAGATAAAATACTGTGACAACATCCAGAAGCTGTTTCCTCGGGGCTTGTTGCCAAACCTCCAAAACCTTGAGAAGCTTGAAGTCGAGGAATGCCTTGGAGTGGAGGAGATAGTGGCAAGTGAAGAAGACAGCACCGATTACCCTTCCGATTCCGTCGATCTTCCCAAATTAAGGGAACTAATTCTGATCAGGTTGCCACGTCTCCAAAGCATTTGTAGGGAGATACTGATTTGCGAGTCCCTGGAGTTGACTCAACTTGAAGAATGTCCGATGCTAAAGAAGGTTCCGATTTATCTTGCTCCCCCGTCCCCTGTTTCCGATCGGGATCCGGCGGGCACGAGTGGTGAATCGGAACCTTCCAAATGAGGTGCAACTCATCCAGTCGTTGGTTAGATTAGAAGTTACGAACCAGAATTCAAATCGTTGTAATTTGGGAACTTCTAATCTTTAATCATTTCTCGTCACTCTTGGGAAACAAAAAGAAGTAAATCCGTTACGGAATGGGCCACGATCAAGACCCGTTAAGGAATACCAGCTAAATAAAAATGGGTCAAGCACATTGGCTTGTTTTAAATGGGCCGAGCTACATCCATCGGTCCATTATTTATTTTTCCACCTACGCTGTGCCATTAGAAATGGACCACAGAAATAAACGCTCATGGGCCAGATACAAAATGGGCAATCTATATGGGCGAGTTACTGAATGTCCAGAGCATATGGGCTTGCCAAATTTCAAGTTTGTAAGACAAGAAGTGATTGAAGATTAAAAATTGTTTAGATTACAGAGACATGAACTCAGCTCCATAAATGTCTTATTTGAAGTCTAAACTAATTGCCCATCATCTGGATGGTCCGACTCCATCACCCGTTCCTCCAAAACCTCGATTGAAAACCTGAGATGGGGGAGCAAGACAAATCCGTACCTTCTTTAGCATCGGACATTCTTGAAGTTGAGTGAGCTCCAGGGACTTGCAAATCAGTATCTCCCTAGAAATGCTTTCCAGAAGTGGCAACCTGATCAATATTAATTCCCTTAAATTGGGAAGACTGACATGACCGGAAGTGTCATTAGTGCTGCTTTCTTCACTTGCCACTATCTCCTTCACTCCGAGACATTCCTCGACTTCAATTTTCTCCAGGTTTTGCAGGTTTGGCAATAAGCCCCGAGGAAACAGCTTCTTCAGGTTGTCACAATATTTTATCTCGATGCTTTTAAGACAGGCAAAGGTCTCAGTAGAAGGCTCGCTTACAAGGTGATGTAAGCTGTTTGTGTAAGAAATTTGCAGAAACTCGAGACTTGAAAAAACATCAGCTGAAACTCCAGACAATGATGCCAGACTCTCTATTCCATCGCAGCTCAGCATTGTAATGGACTTCACTTCACATTCATTGTCTAAAACTGGAAAGTCACCTGCTCCAAATTTGCGGTAAAGGAATTGGAACTCTTCTTCTCCTTTTGGAAGTGCATCAACGTCTCCTCCACTGCTAAGATCTTATTATATATACGCGACAAGATCTGTGTTATTCCTTTCTACGGTGACAAAAATACTAGACATCCGTAGTTTATATCTTTTTTCCTATAATGTAAACTTTTACTAGTAAATGCTGTCTTACCATTTTTTTCTCCAACGGATATGATGGTTTCTTGCATTATCTCGGACTCTTTCCCGCACACACTAATAGAAAGCAATTAGATGATGGGTATTGAGGTAGAGCATGGGAAGTGCAAACCAAATAGGAAAGTTAGATTCATTTTCAAGAATCAAACAATCAAAGCTGTTTTCTTTTTAAAAATGTTCAACCTATGCATCTCCGAATCCGAAACTTCCTCCGACTCCGATTCCTCTGTTTCAACGCTACAAAACAAAAAAAGGAAGAAGAAACAGGGCAAAAGTTAGATTCATTCTATCTTTTAAAAAACGGAAACTAAATTGGAAATTAATGTAATTAAAGTATAAGATTGAATTTACTAAACACAACAAAAGTCCTCGAGGGATCAGCAAAGTAATGAATAGTCAATAGAAGAACAAAGATCTGACCTTGTCTTTACTGATAAAAGGGAGGGGGGTATAACATCAGAACCATCCCATTCCAACAGTTCCAACTAATCACTATCTTCTGAATGAATAGTCGTTCTACGAAAATAGAATTTCTTTGGGGTCGGACGTTCAGCAAATACAATTTCTTGAAGCCTCCTTGGAAGCCTGGGGCATTCTTCACGCTTAAAGTCAAGCAAAGAAAAACATCGGAGGTTCACACTAGAAATGCTCTTGAGATGTGGCAAGCGGATGAGTCTTAGTTCCGTTAAACTTGGGAGGAGGGCGACAGAACCGAGAGAGGAGTTGGTGCCGTTCTCTTCAGCCGCTACTATCTCCTCCACTCCGGCACAGTCCTCGACAACAAGTTTCTCCAGATTTTTAAGGTTCTGCAACAAGCCTGGAGGAAACAGATTCTTTAGGTTGTCACAAGATTTTATCTCGATGCTCTTAAGACGAGCAAAGGTGCCAGAGGAAGGAGATGGTAGCGAATCACCATTCTCATTCGTTACAAGGGTATGTAAGCTGTTTGTGGAAGAAAGTTGCAGAAACTCCAGTCTTGAAAAGACTGTTGGAATTAATCCCTCAAAAGGCAAGAGAGTAAACAATTGTACTAGATATTTTTCTATAAGAAAAATAACTAAAGAAAAGAACTATTAACTAAAAAAAAAACACTCACAATTTAACGAGGTTCGACCAATTTAGCATACGTCCTCGGACACTACTACTTAATATTTCACTGAAGAAATATTACAAATTTACAACCTTTATAATTTACCACAAAGGGTAAATGACTTATGTTGTATTTATTTTGGTGTGAGAAGACTAATGCTGAAGCCTTCTATTTATAGGCTAGAAGGAGACCTTTACCTACTCCACCCACGATGTGGGATTTGGCTATTAGGCCATATGCTACAAATCTCCACCTTAGCCAAAGATCACATTATTCCCAATGTAGTGTCTCCAATTTCGCGCCATGAGACGCTAACTTAAAATATTGACCAAGTCTAAACAGTGTTCAAACTTGGTTCTTGTAACCACTTTGGTCAGCATATCTGCAGGATTCTCAGTTGTATGTATCTTTTGGATAAATATCTCCTCCTCTTCGAGAATCTCCCGCACAAAATGATAGCGAACATCAATGTGCTTTGTCCGTGCATGAAAGACTTGATTCTTTGCTAAATGAATAGCACTCTGACTGTCAGAAAACAATACAAGTTGTTTTTGACCAACTCCCAAGTCTTCAAGTAACCCATAAAGCCAAATAGCTTCCTTCACAGCTTCTGTAATTGCCATATACTCTGCCTCTGTTGTAGACAAAGCCACCGTTGACTGCAAAATAGATTTCCAACTAACTGGCGCTTTAGCTAAAGTAAACAAATAGCCAGTTGTGGATCGTCGCTTATCCAAATCTCCTGCATAGTCAGAATCACAATATCCAACCATACATAAACCAAGTGGTTCTCCTTTTTCAAATACCAAACCAATGTCTACAGTACTTTGGATATACCGTAGAATCCATTTTATAGCTTTCCAATGACCCTTGCCTGGGTTATGCATATACCTGCTCACAACACTAACAGCTTGTGAAATATCTGGTCTTGTACATACCATAGCATACATCAGACTTCCAACTGCATTTGCATAAGGAATTTTTTCCATGTATTCTCGCTCTTCATCTGTTGTTGTATTTTCATGCATACCAAAACGTTGCAGTACCTTTTCCAAATATTACTTTTGTTTCAGCCAAAGCTTGCCTCTCCCTCTGTCTCTGTTGATCTCCATACCGAGAATCTTCTTAGCTTCCCCAAGATCCTTCATCTCGAACTCTTTACTCAATTGAGCCTTGATTTTGTCAATCTCAGCTTGGTTCTTTGTTGCTATCAGCATATCATCCACATATAAGAGTAAGTAGATGTAGGATTTATCTTGAAGTCTTCGCAGATAAACACAATGATCATATTTGCTTCTTGTGTACTTTTGGCTTCTCATAAATTTGTCAAATCGTTTGTACCACTGCCTTGGAGATTGCTTCAGTCCATACAAATATTTGTTTAATTTACAAACCAAATTTTCCTTACCAACACTTTTAAAACCTTCTGGCTGAACCATGTAGATTTCCTCATCCAAATCACCGTGTAGAAATGCGGTCTTCACATCAAGTTGAGCTAACTCCAAATTCAACTGTGTTACCAAGGCCAATAAAAGTCTGATAGAGGAATGTTTAACGACTGGAGAAAATACCTCGTTGTAGTCGATTCCTTCCTTCTGAGCGTAGCCTTTAGCCACTAACCTTTCCTTGTAGTGTGGATCTTCTTTATCAAGAAATCCTTCTTTCTTAGCAAACACCCATTTGCATCCAATTGCCTTCTTGCCTTTAGGTAATTGTGTCAGCTTCCACGTCTTATTCTTCTCAAGTGACTGCATTTCTTCCTCCATTGCACTTGCCCATCTTTCGCTATCTGTAACTCGGATTGCTTCTGAGTAAGTGGATGGAACATCATCATGAACTGGAAGTGCATAAGCCACCATATCTGCAAAACGAGCAAGTTTATGAATCTCTCTTCTTTCTCGTCTGACGGCAATTGGCTCTGATTGCTGTTGAGTTTCTTGGGTCAGAAACTCTTCATCTTCTGACTCTTCCTCTGCCATCGAAGAATCAGTCATAATGCTGCTGGCTGGAAATGTCTGCTCGAAATCCACTTGCTTTGGTGTATGCTCCACCTGCTGCTGAGTACTATCAGTCTCATCTGAATTTACCTTCTTCAACATGGAAGATTCATCAAATGTAACATCTCTACTGATGATCGTCTTCTTTGACTCCAAACACCACAAACGATATCCTTTGACACCAGTAGTAAAGCCCATGAAAAGAGATTTCTTCGCTCGTGGATCTAACTTTGATTCATTCACATGATAATATGTAGTAGAGCCAAAAATATGTAAAGTGTCATAATCAGTAGCATGTTTTCCAGATCATACCTCCAAAGGAGTTTTGCCATTAAGAGCAGATGATGGCAAACGATTTACAATGTGTTGTGCGTATGTCACAGCCTCAGCCCAAAATCTTCTGTCCAACCCAGCATTAGACAGCATACAACGAACTTTCTCCACTAGTGTTCGGTTCATACGCTCGGACACCCCATTCTGTTGAGGTGTTTTTCTGACTGTAAAGTGCCGGACTATTCCACTTTCTTGACATGCCTCCTGGAATGGATCACTCTTGTATTCTCCTCCATTATCTGTTCGCAGAACTTTGATCTTTCTTCCTGTTTGATTTTCAACTTGAACTTTCCACTTCAGAAAAATCCCCAGCACCTCATCCTTGCTCTTCATCGTGAATACCCAAACTCTCCTGGAAAAATCATCAACAAAAGTGACAAAATAATGCCTACCTCCAAGTGATGGAGTCTTGGCAGGTCCCCATACATTAGAATGCACATAATCCAAAATACCTTTAGTATTATGAATAGCAGTGCCAAATTTCACTCTTCGTTGTTTTCCCAGTACACAATGTTCACATAATTCTAACTTACAGGTCTTAGTACCTTTCAATAATCCTTGCTTGGACAGAATTTGCAAGGATTTTTCTCCAGCATGTCCCAATCGCATATGCCACAGCTTTGTCATCTCAGCATCCTTCTTGCTACTTGAAGTTGCTGTCGCCACGGTCCCAACTACTGTACTACCTTGGAAGTAATACAGATTGTTTCTTCTGATTCCTCTCAGCATCACAAGTGCTCCAGAAGTTGCTTTGAGAACTCCATCTCGTAATGTCACCACTAGGCCTTTAGATTCTAAAGCCCCCAATGAGATACATGCTTTCTTAATTCATGACTATATAAAGCAGAACGAACAGCATCTAGAGATACATGCTCTTTACCATGAAGTAAAGTAGTCTCCAAATGTTCAAATTCATCAGGGAGAGATGATAATAACATCAAAGCTAAATCTTCATCTTCGAATTTCACATCTAAATTCAACAGATCTGCAACTAATCGATCAAAAACAGTGATGTGTTCATTCATAGTGGTACCTGGTCGGTAATTAAACCGGAAGAGTCTTTTCTTCATAAGGAGTTTATTCTGACCACTCTTCTTCAGAAATTTATCCTCCAATGCCTTCCATAGTTTGTGTGCAGAAGTTTCATTTTTGAAAGCATACTTCTGCTCCTTGGACAGGCATGATCGAATCGTACCACAAGCCAACCGATTTATGGTTATCCAATCTCTATCATCAATGTCTTCCGGTTTTTTTTCGTCAATGGCAATATCAAGGCCTTGTTGGAAAAGAGAATCCAAGACTTCCCCTTGCCACATGTCGAAATGGCCAGTACCATCAAATATATCCACCACCAATTTCAAAGTGGATTGTGGAATCCTTGACCATGATGACCTGTTTGTCATGCTTGATGTTGCTATAGCCTCCTCTTTAGTTGCCATTTCCCTCTATCTTCTGTTAATAGCTATCAATGCGGAACAATGAGCCAAAGGAAACTTTTCTGTTGTGGCAGATCAGATAAAACTGCAACCACAGAGCATACTCAGTATAACCTTAGACGAAGAACTTTTCTGATGTGGCAGATCAGATAAAACTGCAACCACAGAGCATACTCAGTATAATCTTCGACTACACAAACAACCCTCCAGCTTCACGAACAACCCTCCGCCTCCACAGATGAACCTCTTGTTCTAAAGACGAACCTTCGGCTCCGCTACCACTTGTTGGAAATTAATCCCTCAAAAGGCAAGAGAGTAAGCAATTGTACTAGATATTTTTCTATAAGAAAAATAACTAGCACAATAACCACAACTATTATACTAAAAAAAAACACTCACAATTTAACGAGGTTCAGCCAATTTAGCCTACGTCCTCGGACACTACTACTTAATATTTCACTTAAGAAATATTACAAATTTACAACCTTTATAATTTACCACAAAGGGTAAATGACTTATGTTGTATTTATTTTGGTGTGAGAAGACTAATGCTGAAGCCTTCTATTTATAGGCTAGAAGGAGACCTTTACCTACTCCACCCACGATGTGGGATTTGGCTATTAGGCCATATGCTACAAAGACATTAGCGGACGATCCAGGCAATGATGCTAGACTCTCTACTCCACTGCAGTTTAAGATTCTCATGGACTTCATTTCACTTGCATTGTCTAAAACTGAAAAGCCACCTGCTTCTAATTCGCAGTCTATGAATTCGATCTCTTCAGTTCCTTGTGGAAGAGCATGAAAGTCTGCTCCATTGCTGAGATCACAGTGAGACAATTTCACATATTTGGTCATCCTCGACTTTGCTCTGGCAGCAACCGCTTGATTATTTACATAAATTTCAAATGAATACGGTAGCCTTGCACCAGTCTGAGATTGGAAATAGCTGTTCATCTTGTCCAGATCAGGAAAACGGCATACCAACTCTTCCAGTTTTTTCAAGCATCCCACCTCCTGTCCGTTCAATGTTAACCTTAAGTCAATTCTCAAGATTTGTAGCCGGGAAAGATTCGGTAGTATACCCACAGGGAAATTCTTCAGGTTATGGCAATCTGTAAGATCCAAAAACCTAAGCTTACACAAGGAAGCCAACCCATGAGGCACTTCTTGAATTGTTCTGCACCCTCTGAGATCCAACTTCTCCAATGCTACAAGCTTGGCGAGAGATGGTATATGCATTAATCCAGAACAGTCTCCGAGCAACAATGCAGAAAGACTCACCAGATTAGAGAGGGATTGAGGCAATATCTTGATTTTTTTTTGAGTAATATCGATGTGTATTAAGAAAGGGAATATACAATCTGTACAAGATATCCAAACATGTAAAATTATCCAGAACAATCAAAATGAAACCTTACCCAGGACACTCAAAATGAAACTGCCTGATACTATAACTAATATGTAGTATCCGGAAGTGTCACCTGGCAAAAAAGCTACCTAGCCAGCACCAAAGTAAAATCAGCTGTTGGTAAGACTGTCAAGCTATCATAACAGACCTCCAGCAGGTTGGTCTTGGCCCAAGAGAACCCATGCCGCATGCCAGAATAAAACATCTCGTCCGCTCTGCTCTCACCCCCTCTGAAGACCCGATTATTGCGGGCTAGCCAAATACTCCAGGCACAAGAATACAATTGAGTATACCATAAGCCACTATAGCGAACAGGGATGTGGAATCCGGCCCATTGTTGAAACAATTCAAGTACTGATCGTGGTTGAACCCAGCGAAGACCCCAGTGCTTGAAGAGCATTGACCAGTACTCCCACGCCATCCGACAATCTAAGAGAATGTGATTCGTGTCCTCTTCCCTATTGCCACAGGCCTCACAAAGGATCTCCGCCGATTGAAGGATGCCTATCCGCCTCAAATACCCCTTTGCCGGGAGCCGTCCCCAACAGGCTAACCACATCAAAGCTTGCCATTTGGGTGCCCCTGGTTTACTCCAAACATTGGGGATCGACTGAGTGGGGACTTCCACTGAAAGCGCTACCAGTGATCGATAGCAAGATTGGACTGTGAACCTCTCCCCCTGTGTTCCCCAGTGCACCATATCTTCCTCCCCCAGATTTGGCAGATAGGACTCCAAGAGGGACATCAATCTCCGAACTTCACCATCCTCCCACACAAACAGATTCCTTCGCCAAATAAAATTCCAGCGCCACACATTAGTTTCCCACACCCCAAACTGAGAAACTGATCCCGTTTTCTGGATGGATAATGCATACAACCTAGGGAAAGTTTCGCTCAAAGTCTCAGAACTGCACCATACATCATCCCACATCCGTATACGGTCTCCTCTTCCTAATTTCCAGCGGAAAAAGGAGGACAGGCATTGTCCACTGGATAGACCCAATCTGCTAGTTCGCAGAATACCAGTCCACATAACAGAAGCATGGCGACTATTACTCAGGATACCCTCTTTTTGCAGCCTAGGACTGTATTTCTGAGCAATGATTCGGCTCCATAGTGAGCAGGTGTCATTAGCTATTCGGCTACTCCATTTTGTGAGCAGCGCCTGGTTCTTCATCTTCAGACAATTCACACCTGCTCCCCCAATCGCAACCGGCCTGACCACTGTTGCCCACTTCACTTTACAAAAGCAACGCCTATCCATTGTGCCAGCCCACAGGAACCTCTTCATCCATTTCTCCAAGTCCCTACGCACTCCCCCCGGCATCTGAAAGAATGTCATGTAATAAACAGGGAGACTATGGAGGACGGACTTGATGAGTGTGAGTCTACCAGCTAGTGAAAGTAAGGCCCCTTTCCAAGCAGCTAACTTCTGTTTGAAGCGATTCATCACCGGCTCCCACGTACTGCGCCGCCTTGGATTAGCCCCTAAGGGCACCCCAAGATAGATAAATGGTAAGGATTGTATTCGGCAGTGAATTAATTCAGCTAAGTCCTCCGCTGCAGAGGTGTGAACATTGATGCCCGAGGCAATATCTTGATACCAGTACAGGAAAGATCAAGAACCTTGAGACCATTTAATCTCTCAATAAACAAATCTGATATCTTGTGGAAGCTGTCTCTGAGCAACAATGCATAGTGTCTCACCAGATTAGATATGAACTCCGGCAATAACTCGATCCAAGGGCCAGAGAGATCAAGAACCTTGCGACCATTGAATCCCACGAAAAATGATTCTGATATGTTTCCCAGTTGGTGATTTTGGCATAGCAATAATGTTGACAAATTGGGACAAATTGGTGAATGGTTAGAACCAATTTCTCTGATGTTGTTCCATGCTAACGAGACTCTAATGAGAGATTGCTTCCACTCATCTGCATCGGGACATTCTGTCAATTCCTTGCCAGCTTCAACCATGACCTCTTCCCCAAATATTTTAAGAACCATATCCCTGACCAAATCATGCATTCTCACATATTCTTCATCATCATCGAATTCAAGCAAGCACAAATTCACGAGCGTATTTAGCATGGCCTGACCCTTATTAATTTCTTCCTGTTTGCACTTTCTGCGTTCTATAATCCCCTCAACGATCAAGTACTCTATTAGCTCCTTCCTGCTGATCCAAAATCCTTTTGGAAATAATGCACAGTACAGCAAACATTGTTGCAAGGATGAATCGTTTAAGTGGTTGTAACTGATTATCAGTTTCTCAAAAACTGCATCCATCGGACTTTTTCTAACTTTTGGATCTCTTATTTCATCCAGTGCATTTCTCCATACAAATTCATCTTCTACTCCCTTCATGAATCTCCCAATTGTTTTGAGTGCAAGTGGTAAGCCAGCACATTCCCTTGCAATTCTTTTTGCTTGTGGTTCCACCTCAATGTTGTAGGCTCCTAATTCCTTCTTGAACAATCCCCAGGCTTCCTCGGAAGAGAGTGGCTCAATCTTGATTATATTCTCCTGGCAATCCATTTGCCTGCAAACCTCAAGTGATCTAGTGATAAAAATCAACTTATATCCCTTACTTATTGGAGGAAGTCCCACCTCCAGTAAATTAGAAGACTTCCAAACATCGTCAATGATAAGAACAAAACCATTTTTTCTAACCAATTCATCCTGCAGTCTTGCCGCCCGACTCATTGCATCTTCTCTGCTATAGAATTTCATGTTAACAGCAATGGCAGTAAGATTTTGTAACTTCTCTTCGTTGCAATCTTCTGAAGCTGTAATCCAATAAACGTGAGGGAAGGGTCGCGGTGCTTCTAAGAGTTGATTATGGATATGCTTCATTAATGTTGTTTTCCCAACACCTCCTGTACCATAAACTCCAATCCGAATAACTTCATCCTTCTTCAACGGAGACCAAATGTTTTCTCGAGGTCTTTGAAAACTTTCACCCACCAACTCGGATACCGGGAATGCATATTTTCTTTTCCTTAGTTCTGCTGCCACACATCATACAAGAGTTCATTAGTTTTCCTTTTTTTTTTTTGTTTTACCGAGAGAGATGATAAAGGGAAAACTTTACCGGTAATTCCTTTCTTCCCGATGAGTCTTTCAACATGTCGAATGATTGTTTGAATCACTTCTGTCTCATAACTGCGTAGATAATAAGGACAGAATTGATTAGGGATCTACAGCAACTGAAAATGTAAAACAGTCATAAGAAGAAATTTATGTTAATACCTTCCTTTTTTAACATGTTCTCCTTTTATCTTTCCAACTTCACGCAATGCAGCTCTCCAACCCTTCACTTTGCCCAATTGCTCTCTCAATGACTTTTCGTGTTGAACAAAATGTTCAGCAAAGGTTCCACTCTGCTTTCTCACCTCAGAAGGATCAACATGATAAAAAATAGGAAGAACGGGGTGTCCTTCTTGCTTGTGACGATTCATTATCATCACGAGCTCATCCAAGCACCAAGATGAGGAACCGTAGTTTTTGGAGAGCACTATTATGGACATTGTACACTCTTGTATAGCTATTTCTAGAGTGGATCGAATGGTCTGCCCACATTCAATTCCTTCTTCGTCTCTGAATACTTTATATTTACTTGCTTCCAACCATTTATAGAGATGATCGGTGAAAGAATATCGGGTATCTTCACCTCGAAAACTCAAGAACACTTGACAAGGTTGAGACATGGTTGACTAGACTTCTGAAGAGTTCATACCAGCCATTCAAGAAAGGCCTATGTTATGGATACGAAATCAAACAATTCAGATGACTAACCTTAGATTCAGTTAATGATCCAGACCCCTTAAGGAATATCAGCGAAATAAAAATGCGCCACACACATTGGCTTGTTATAAATGGGCCGGGCCATATTCATCGGTCCATTATTTATTGGCCACGAACCAAAATATAAATGTACCTTTTCCTTTTTTCAAAATGCAAGTCTGCAATTTCTCTCAAAGCCGTTTTCCAAGACTCCACTTTCTTTTTATTGTCATCTTTTTTGTGTAGGTGTAAAGATTCAGCAAAACTGCCCTTCTGATCCTTCACTTTATACGGATCAACGTAATAGAAATCCTTTGGGACTTCATCTTTACTCAACCAAGACAAGATCTTATCTTTAGCTTTTTGAAATCTTTCATCCACTAAATCCGATCCGGCAACCGGATGAACGTAATAGAAAATTACCCTTCTGATGCTTCGCTTGATATGGATCAACGTAATAGAAAATAGGCACAACATGATGCCACCCTTCTCTGCTACTCTCCATGATCGTCTTTAAACACCAGGTGGAAGAGGCATATCCTCTGGACAGCACAACCACCGATAATTTTGACTCTGGAATAACTTTTTCTAGTGTGGCTGTAATATTCTCCCTATATTGGATCCCTTCTTCGTCTGTAAATACTTTATAGTGTTTTTGTAGCAACGCTGGATACAGGTTTCCAGTGAACCCAAATCGCCTATCTTCGCCTCTGAAACTCAAGAAAATATCGTATTGAATATGCCGAGAGGTGGAAGCGGAAGGTCAGTTTATGTTCTTCCATTAGTTCTGTAATAGTCATTCAAGACAGGCCTAAACAAGATTAACATACTGAAACCAACTCAGGGATATCAATCATCCCTTCAAAAAACCAAGGATCATAAAAAAAGGGATCAAAATTTCCCAAAAATTTTGAGTAAGGTTAGAAACATGTATACAACATGGAAAAAATACACTTGTATCGTGAAGAGGCCAACTCAATGACAGATGACCAAGTAAAGATAAGTATTTTATTATTTTTTTAATCAATTTATTATCAATTTGTTGTTAGCTTGTTAAATCAGTCTATAGTTTATAGCACGACCAAGACAACCAAATATGGATTACAGAGAAACCTCAGAAATGAAATTGGAATCGGCATCCTCTTCAGGATCCAGATAAAATAAAAAAGAGTACGGATCTTACTATTTCTGTTGCCTATTACAAATGGAATCAAAATCTTCTTATCTCTGAAGTTGGAAGATGCGGGCATCTTTCAAATATAGATTTAAAGCCGCGCGAAGGATCATAACGGAGTTCCACTCTAAAAATGCTATTCAGCTTTGGCAAGCGGATGAGTATTAGTTCCTTCAATTTGGGGAGAGTGACAGAACCGGGTGAGTAACTGGTCCTGTTATGTTCTGTTGTTTCTATCTCCTCCAGTTTAGCACAATCTTGGACGACAAGTTTCTCCAGTTTTTGTAGATTCTGCAACAAGCCTGAAGGAAAAAGATTCTTCAGGTTGCAACAGTCTTTTATCTCGATGCTCTCAAGACAAGCAAAGATGCCATCATACTCATTCCCCCTGCTTACAAGACAACTTAAGCTCGTTATGGAAGAAAGTTGCAGAAGCTTGAGTCTTGAAAAAACATTATCTGATGATCCAGACAATGATGCAAGACACTCTAATTTTCTGCACTTCAAGATTCTAATAGACTTCAATTCACTTGCGTCGTTTAAAGCTGAAATGTCATTTAAACTCCTTTTAAGAAATGAGCAATTACGGAATTCAAGCTCTTCAATTCCCTTTGGAAGCTGATGAAAATGGTTCCTTCTGAGACGACAGCCCCACAAATTCACGTACTTATCTGGCTGTGGCTTTGCTCCCACGGAAACATTGCGATCATCCTTTACGTTGATATGAAAAACAAGCGGTGGCTCTGCACCATTTTCAGATACGTAGTTGTTCATCTCCTCTAGACTCGGGAAACTGCATACCAAAACTTCCAGATATTTCAAGCTCTTCACCTCTTGTCCTTTAACAGGTAAACCTTTGCGAAGTCGGAAGACTTGTAGATGGGAGAGCTTGGGTAATATTGTTAGGATCACGACTCACACGCTCAATCTAGATGAAAAATATGAAGAATAAGAGAAAGATACGTGGTAACACCAGAATGGTAACCTCCACGGCGGCCTGGCTCTTTTATTGATTATTTTAGGCTTACAGAGAATTGTCTTTCACATACCCTAAACAATTACATAGGAGAGTATTTATATAGCATTAAGAAAACTTAACTATCAGGCCTATAAGTAAACTTAAATATCAGGCCCATAAATAAACTTAAATATCAGGCTCCACAACCTAACAATTCTCCCACTTGGAGACTGATCCAGTCTTCCAAAAAATTGCATTCTCAAACATTGATCCCTTCATCATCAATATCTTCACCACACCGCATCATTTGTAGAAACACAACTACAGAAAGCCAACCAAGGTTTTGCACAACCTCAGTTTTCCAATATCAACACATTTTGTCAACATGTCTGCTGGATTCTTTGCACCCTCTATCTTCTGCAAGCACATATCCCCTTCTTCCACTGCCTTGCGAGTGAAATGATACCGTCTTCTGATATGCTTTGTCTTTGAATGATAGATTGGGTTCTTCACCAACTGTATGGCACTCTGGCTATCTGTGTAAAGAATCTTCTGGCATTGTTTCCTGCCCAATTCGTCCAGATAATCCTCCAGCCATATCATCTCTTTTCCAGCTTCAGCTATTGCCACATACTCAGCCTCAGTAGATGAAAGAGCAACACACTTCTGAAGTTTAGACATCCAACTCATTGCTGTTCCGCCTAAAGTGTAGATATAACCAGATGTGCTCTTGCTTGAGTCCACATCTCCACTAAGATCAGCATCCACAAAACCCTGTAGAGTCATTTTTCCATTGCCATAACAAAGTGAAGTGCTGGATGTACCTCTCAGATATCTCAGAAGCCACTTAACAGCTTCCCAGTGCTCTTTCCCTGGGTTTGCCATGTACCTGCTAACAACTCCCACTGCATGTGCTATATCAGGTCTAGTGCAGACCATAGCATACATAAGACTTCCAACTACAGAAGCATATGGAACAAGTGTCATGTGCGCTCGCTCCTCATCTGTCTTGGGTGACTGCTCCTTTGATAATTTTATGTGATTTGCCAATGGAGTAGTCCTGGGTTTAGCATTATTCATCCTGAATCTGGACAATACCTTCTCAATGTACTGCTCTTGGGATAGATTTAAAGTGCCGACAGATCTATCCCTAAAAATCCTCATCCCAAGAATTTGCTTTGCTGTACCCAAATCTTTCATCTCAAACACTGAAGACAGACTTGCCTTCAGACTGTTTATCTCCTTCAGACTGGATCCTGCAATCAGCATATCATCCACATATAATAGTAAAAAGACATAAGAATCAGTGTATTTCTTGAAGTAACAACATTGATCCTTTTCACTCCTCTTGAAACCACTCTTGCTCATAAAAGAGTCAAACTTTTTGTACCATTGTCTTGGTGCTTGCTTCAGTCCATACAAGCTCCTATTCAGCTTGCACACCATGTATTCCTTTCCTGGAACTACAAATCCTTCTGGTTGTTGCATATAAATCTCTTCGTCTAGATCTCCATGTAAAAATGCTGTTTTGACATCCATTTGCTCCAGATGCAAATTCTCTGATGCAACAATACTCAACAAAATTTGGATAGTAGTTAATTTCACAACAGGAGAAAATATTTCGGCATAATCAATACCTTTCCTTTGTGAATAATCTTTAACCACTAACCGAGCCTTGAACCTTCTTTTGCCATCAGGTTCAGTTTTGATTCTGAACACTCACTTGTTCAACAAGGCTCTCTTCCTTGCAGGTAACTCAGTCAACACCCACGTGTTATTCTTCTCAAGTGAACTCATCTCATCATCCATGGCTTGCTCCCACTTGATTGAATCCTCCACATGTAGGGCCTCATTAAAAGACTCTGGTTCCCCTTCATCAGTCAGCAACAAATAGTATAATGAAGGTGAATATCTATCTGGTGCTCTGATGGTCCTGGAAGATCTTCTTAACACCTGCTCAGGTGTTACTTGCTCCTCCTCTGGTTCTTCAGCAACAGTGTCTGGGATTAGTTGAGTTTCTATTGCAACTTCTCTTGGTGTACTCTTATGCAATTCAACCTCAACTCCCACTTGCTTTGCAGTCTCTGAAACCTTCTGCTCTCTGTCTTTGTACAAGACATTCTCATCAAAAGTCACATCACAATGTCTCAGGATCTTTCTGTTCTTATCATCCCAAAACCTATAGCCAAACAAGTCAGAACCATAGCCTATGAAGTAGCACTTCGTAGCCTTAGCATCAAGCTTATCTCTTTTCTCTGGATCAACATGAACATAAGCAATGCAACCAAAAGTTCTCAAGTGTGAGTATTTGAGTTCTTTTTCTGCCCATACCTCTTCTGGAATCTTGAACCCCAAGGGAACAGATGGCCCCCTATTGATCAAGTATGCAGCTGTGCTTACAGCATCTGCCCAGAACATCTTAGGCAGCCCACAATGTATCCTCATGCTTCTTGCACGCTCATTCAATGTTCTGTTCATCCTTTCAGCAACTCCATTCTGCCTTGCCTTCCCAGGAACAGTTCTCATTAGTCTAATTCCCTTAGCTGCACAGAATGCTTTGAATTCTGACTTCTCATACTCCCCTCCATTGTCAGACCTCAGGCATTTGATTTTCAACCCAGTCTGATTTTCCACTTCAGCTTTCCACTTCTTGAAGGTTGCAAAAACATCTGATTTGTGCTTCAAGAAGTAAACCCATACCTTCCTGCTGAAATCAACAATGAAGGTGACATAGAACCTGGATCCACCAAGTGATGATATAGGAGATGCCCCCCAAACATCTGTATGGACCATTTCCAGCTGTACTTTCTTCGGCTCTCTAGCAATCTTTGTGAAGCTAACTCGTTTCTGTTTGCCCATAACACAACTCTCACAAAGACCTATATCAACAGATTTCAAACCCTCCAAAACTCCCTTTGCAGCCAACATCTTCATTCCTTTAGCACTCATGTGTCCAAGTCTATTGTGCCACAAACTTGAAGCACCCTCAGCAGCAACAGTCATGTTAATACACCCTGCAGTGGTGTACAAAGTTCCAGCTTTTGTGCCACGTGCTACAACCATAGCACCCTTCACAATCTTCCACGAACTTTTCCCAAACTCTGTTGCGTAGCCTGTGCTATCCAACTGACCAATATAGATCAGATTCTTCTTGAGGCCAGGAATATATCTGACATCCTGCAATGTCCACTGATTTCCTGCTTGAGTCTTTATGCAGACATCCCCCTTTCCTTCAATCTCCAAGGCTTTGTTGTCAGCAAGAAACACCTTTCCAAAGTTTCCATATTGAAAGTTTTGGAATAATTCCTTGCTAGGAGATGAATGAAAAGATGCACCAGAATCCAAAATCCAGGATTCAACTGGGCTGTCCACACTGAGGATTAGAGCATCCCTAATGTCTTCTGTTGAATTTACAGAATCATTATCATCTCCAGATTTCTGATGCTGCTTCTTCTTTGGTTTGGGACACTTCGTCCGATAGTGTCCTTTTTCTCCACAATTCCAGCAGGTTATGTTTGGTCTGCTTGGAGATTTTCCTCGGTTCTATGATTTGGATCGGCTATGTTGGTTTTGACCCCTCAAGCTACCTCTCCCCCTTCGGTCAACACTGAGAGCACTGCCCGATGAATCCCCAATTTCTCGTTTACGAATACTTTCGCTGAGAACAACATCTCGGACTTCATCAAACTTCAGTTTCTCAGATCCACGGGAACTGCTGATTGCAGCAACAACAGTATCCCAAGACTCAGGCAGAGATGACATCAAAATCAAAGCTTTAATTTCATCTTCGAAATTAATTTGCACAGAACAGAGTTGACTAACGATCTTGTTGAAATCGTTTATATGATCCGCAACATATCCACTTTCAGACATCTGTAAATTGAACAATCTACGCATCAAATATACCTTGTTCATTGCCGATGGTTTTTCATACATATTTGATAGAGCGTTTAGGAGATCAGACGTAGTCTTCTCCTTGACGATGTTAAAAGCCACGTTTCTCAATAAAGTCAATCGAATCAACCCAAGAGCCTGACGATCTTTGAGCTTCCACTGCTCCTCTGTCAATGAATCCGGCTTCACTCCAGTCAAGGGTTCGTGAAGATCTTTCTGGTACAGATAATCTTCAATCTGCATCTTCCAGAAACTGAAATCGGATCCATCAAACTTCTCAATTGCAATCTTCGAACTGTCCATCTTTCAGATTGTGCTGAATCACTCCTAGCTCCGCTACCAGTTGTTAGGATCACGACTCACATGCTCAATCTAGATGAAAAATATGAAGAATAAGAGAAAGATACGTGGTAACACCAGAATGGTAACCTCCACGGCGGCTTGGCTCTTTTATTGATTATTTTAGGCTTACAGAGAATTACCTTTCACATACCCTAAACAATTACATAGGAGAGTATTTATATAGCATTAAGAAAACTTAACTATCAGGCCTATAAGTAAACTTAAATATCAGGCCCATAAGTAAACTTAAATATCAGGCTCCACAACCTAACAAATATATCCACGAGAAACTCGTTCAAGTTTCTGCAATCTTCCAGATCCAAATGCCTAAGTTTAGTTAGGGAATCCATCCCATCAGGCACTTGTTCAATTCCGCACCCTCTGAGATCCAGCTTCTTCAATTCTTTGAGCTTGGCAATCGAAGGTACACGCATTAGTTTGTGACAGTCTCTTAGCAACAATGCAGAAAGACTCACCTTACTAAAGATGGACTCAGGCAGTTCATTGATCAGCGTACCAGAAAGATCAAGAACCTTGATATCATTGAATTGCTTGAAAAGTGAATCTGATAAGCTTCCCAGTTCGCCATTTTGGCATAACAATAATGTCGACAGATGAGGACAATTTGGCGACTTTGTAGAATCAATTTCACTGATGTTGTTACTCATTAATGAGACTCTACGAAGATCCTGCTTCCACATATCATCATGGGGACATTCCTTCAATCCCTTACCAGCTTTAACCATGACAGTATCTCCATATATTGTGATAGCCATTTCCCTGTGCACACCATGCATCTTCACACATTTACCAACATCATCAAGGTTTAACAGGTTACGATCTACGAGCTTAGCTAGATTGGATAGGCCCATAACCACTTTTTGGCGTCTGAGTTCTCTCCCCTCTAGTATCATCTCAGCAATCAGGTACTCTATCAACTCCTCCTTGTTGATCCAAAAACCTTGTGGAAATAATGCACAATACAGGAAACACTGCTCCAAGATTTTATCATTTAAGCGACTAAAACTGGTTCTCAGTGCACTAATAACTCCATCAATGTGACTCTTCTCTTGATTTGTTATATTGTCATTTGTTATTTTTTCTACTTCATCGAGCCATGTCTCTTCACATGTTACTCCCTTCAGACTTGCCGCAATAGTTTCAATAGCAAGTGGTAAGCCATCACATGTCCTCAAGATTTCTTCTGCACACTGTTTCATCACCTCAGACATGCAGAATTCTCCAATTTTTGTCTTGAACAATTCCCAAGCTTCATCGGATTCAAGTTTTTCAACTTGGATTATATTATCATCCTTACAATCCATTTGCTTGCAAACCTGCCTTGATGTACTAGTGAAAATCAACTTATATCCTTTATGTATTCTAGGAAACCCCACCTCTTCTAAACTTAAAGACTTCCAAATATCATCTATGATAAAAACAAAACCATCGTTTCTAACCAATTCACCGCTCAGTTCTGCGGCTCGATGCATTGCATCATTTGTTCCTTCAAATTCCAAGTTCATAGCGCTGGCAATATATTTTTGTAACTCCTCTATATTGTCATCTTGTGGAACAGGAATCCAATGCACATGAGGAAAGGATCGTGGTGGTTCTGTGAGGAGTTGGTTATGGATATGTTTCATCAATGTTGTTTTGCCGCTACCGTCCATACCACAAACTCCAATTCGGTTGACTTCATCGTTCTTCAACCAAGACCAGATGTCGTCCCGAGCTCTTTTAAACTTTTCACCCACCAACACTTCTTCTACGACGAATGGATATTTTCTTTTGACTGCTTCCACACCATCAAGAAAATCAAGGTCATGAAAAATAGAAAATTTGTCAGTTACGGGAAATGGAGTTCTTTCAATTTTGCAAACTTTACCGGTAATGCCTTTCTTTTGGATGATTCTTTCAACCTCTTCGACGATTGTTTCAACCACCTCTACTTGAGATCTACATATGGTAAGTTTCATAAAAAAAAAAAGAAAGCATATAATGAGAGAACAATCGATGAGATTTTTATAGCAACTAAAAATGTCAAACATTCATAGGAAAAGAGATTTTATATTAATACCTTCCTTCTTTAACAGTTTCTCCTCTAAGGTATCCAACTTTCCGCAGTGCGGCTCTCCAACTGTTCACCATGTCCATTTGGTTGTTGGTCCTTTCGTGTTCAACAAAGTGTTTAGCAAAGGTTCCTTTCTGATTTCTCACAACAGAAGGATCAACATAATAAAAAATGGGGACAACAGCATGCTCTTCTTGTTCATGACGATCCATGATCATCCGGAGTTCTTTCAAACAAAATTTTGAAGAGGCATAGTTTTTCGAGAGCACAACTATTGACATTTTAGACACTCGTATAGCGTTTTGTATTGTCGATGGAATGTCCTGTCCATGACTAATCTCTTCATCGTCTCTGAATACTTGATATTTACGTTTTAACGCGTCATAGAGGAAGTCGGTGAAAGAGCCTCGGTTATCTTTACCTCGGAAATTCAAGAACACGTCGTAAGGTTGAGATGCTGATGATGTTGAGGCTTCCGAGGAGTTCATACTAGGGAGATACTGATTTGCGAGTCCCTGGAGTTAACTCAACTTGAAGAATGTCCGATGTTAAAGAAGGTTCCGATTTATCTTGCTCCCCCGTCCCCTGTTTCCGATCGGGATCCGGAGGGCACGATTGCTGAATCGGGACCTTCCTGTTGAAATGTCCAGCACACATCTAATTAAAGCATGCAGGGCCTCCACTTTGGTCAGTCAGCAGGTTAGTAAGAAGATGCCAAAAGATTAGGTGTAGATTAGCTACCCTGTTCAGCATGTGAGCTAAAAGATTAGGCAGCTTTGCTCTTCTGTTGGGCATGTGATCTGTATTAACTTTTTTGATTGTAAATAGAGAGCATTACTCTCTTTTGTTTCTCTCCTTCTGTAATCCTCCAAGACAATAAGTGTTCTGTTTTTTTTTTCCCAACAAGTGTTCTGTTCTTCTTCTCCCAACAAGTGGTAGCGGAGTAAGGTTTAATGGAGGAGTACTCTGGATCGATGATTAAACTTACTGCCACCAATCATATGTTATGGAAACCTCGCATGGAAGATCTCCTCAACTGTAAAGACTTGTATGATCCTATAGAATTGAAAGGTGTCAATCCTGATGACTCCAAAGAGATGGAATGGAAGAAGTTAAATAGAAAAACTATTGGTCAAATCCGGCAGTGGATTGATCATAGTGTCTTCCACCATGTTGCACAGGAAGCTGATGCATATGCTCTTTGGAAGAAGCTTGAGAATATGTATCAGGCCAAGACTGCTCGAAATAAGGCCTTGTTGATGAGGCGCTTAGTCAATATGAAGCTCAAGGATGGAACTTCAGTTGCTGAGCATAGTAGTGAGTTCCAGAGCCTGATAAATCAATTATCATCGGTTGATATGCCACTTGGAGATGAGATTCAAGCACTTCTTCTTCTTAGTTCCCTTACTGATAGTTGGAAAACACTAGTGGTGTCACTAAGCAACTCAGCTCCAGAAGGCAAACTTACCATGTCTATGGTAAAGGATGCTTTATTCAATGAGGAGGCTAGAAGATCAGATATGGGCATAGATCATCCTCATGCCCTTGTATTAGAAAATCGAGGAAGACAACTTTGGAAACAGCGAGGTGGTAGAGGCAAAGGGAGAGGTAGAAGCAAAAGCAGAGGCAGATCCATTGATGGCAAGAGACCAACCTACAAATGTTATCATTGTGGAGTCGAGGGTCATATGAAGAAAAATTGCTACAAATTGGCTTGAAGAGAAAGACCAAAGCAGTTCTCAGTCGAAGAACAAGGGTGGAGAAATGCTAGTCACTATTCCTGGAGATGTAGCATTTTGTTCTACTCTTGATGAGGCATGCCTTCATGTCTCAAGAGAAGACCACGAATGGGTGGTAGATACTGCAGCATCTTATCATGTGACTCCATACAAAGACTACTTCATGACATACCAAGCTGGACACCTTGGAACAGTGAAAATGGGAAATTCCACTTCTTCTGAAATTGTAGGAATTGGTGATGTCCAAATAAAGACGAATATTGGGAGTACCATTACCTTGAAAGATGTCCGACATGTACCAGATCTTCGGCTTAATCTTCTTTCAGGTATAGCTCTTGACAAACAGGGCTATGATAATCATTTCAGTAAAGGCATATGGAAGTTGTCAAAAGGCGCTTTGACAATTGCACGAGGACATATTTGCGGCACCTTATACAAGACTCATGTGAAGATAAATACAGACAGCCTTAATGTAGTGGAGAAGGAGGACTCTCAAAATTTATGGCACCAGAGACTTGGCCATATGAGTAAGAAAGGGCTGTCAACATTGATTGATAAAAATCTTATCAATATTGACAAGGATGCTGCACTTGATCCTTGTAAGTATTGTTTATATGGTAAGCAAAGTCGTGTTTCGTTTAGCTTCTCTTCAACAAGAAAAACAGAGTTGCTTGATCTGGTACACTCTGATGTTTGCGGTCCTATGGAGGTTGATTCATTAGGAGGTAATAAATATTTTTTATCTTTTATCGATGATGCTTCCAGAAAAGTGTGGGTATATTTCCTAAGATCAAAAGGTCAAGTTTTAGACTACTTCAAATATTTTCATGCCATGGTGGAGCGTGAAAAAGGAAAGAAATTGAAGTGTCTTCGAACGGACAATGGGGGTGAGTATACCTCAAGGGAGTTCAAAGCCTACTGCAAGAGTTATGGCATTCGACATGAGATGACGGTTCCACGTACCCCACAACATAATGGTGTAGCTGAACGAATGAATCGCACCATTATGGATAAAGTGAGAAGCATGATGATTATGGCAAAGCTGCCAAAACAATTCTGGGGAGAAGCAGCTAGGACTGCTTGTTACTTGATCAATAGATCCCCATCAGTGCCTTTGAATTTTGAAGTTCCAGAAAGATTATGGCTTGGTAAGGATCCATCATACTCACACTTGAAAGTGTTTGGTTGTTTAGCATATGTACATGTATCTAGTGACCTCAGAAAAAAACTTGATGCTAAGACCACTCCATGTATTTTCATTGGCTATGGAGATGAGGAATTTAGATACAGGTTATGGGATCCAAAAGCAAAGAAAGTGATCAGAAGTAGAGATGTTGTATTCCATGAACATCAAACGAGGGAAGACATTGAAAAGCCCACGATTTCTCAAGAGTTAAACATTGGTGCTCAATTCTCAAATGAAGCCCAGCAATCATCCGTAAGTGATAATGATGCAGTGGTAGAAGACATCTCTGAAATAGAAGAGGAGGAAGAGGCAGCTATTGAGCTGGGAGAGTCTCAACCTGTTGTTCCAGATATTTCAAGGCCATCAGAAGGACAAGATGATAGTGAACTTGCTCAGACTATTCCAGAAGTTCGTAGGTCTGGACGAAGACAAATTGCTTCCAAAAAATATTCAGATACTGAGTATCTTCTACTTACTGAAGATGGAGAACCACAGAGTTTCCAGGAAGCAGTATCTCATGAGGAAAAAGAAAAATGGTTGCTTGCAATGCAGGATGAGATGGAATCACTACATAAGAATTACACTTATGAGATTGTCAAACTTCCAAAAGGAAAGACGACATTGAAAAACAAATGGGTGTTCAAGTTGAAGAAAAATGGCAACGGAGAGGTAGTGAAACACAAAGCTCGATTGGTAGTCAAAGGATTTCAACAAAAATTAGGAATTGACTTTGACGAAATTTTTTCACCAGTTGTAAAAATGACTTCTATTAGAGTTATACTTGGCTTGGTAGCAGGTATGAACTTGGAGCTTGAGCAAATGGATGTGAAGACAGCTTTTCTCCATGGAGATTTGAAAGAAGAAATTTACATGGAGCAACCACAAGGTTTTGAGGTTTCAGGTGATAATCTCGTTTGTAAGCTTAAGAAAAGCTTGTATGGATTGAAACAAGCACCAAGACAGTGGTATATGAAGTTTGATTCATTTATGGTGAAACAAGGATACAAGAAGACTGCTGCAGATGAGTGCGTGTACATCCAAAAATTATCAAATAAGAGTTTCATTGCTCTTTTATTATATGTTGATGATATGTTAATCGTGGGACAAGATGCTACAAAGATCAATCAGCTGAAGAAAGAATTATCTAAGTCTTTTGACATGAAAGACTTAGGACCTGCTCAACAAATTTTGGGAATCCAGATTGTTCGAGATAGAAACAATAAGAGGTTATGGCTATCTCAAGAGAAGTATATAGAACATGTACTTGAGAGGTTTAACATGGAAAATGCCAAGCCAGTCAGCATTCCGCTCGCAAATCATTTCATGTTGAGCAAGAGTTCATGCCCCTCATCCCAAGAAGAGATTAGAGAGATGTCGTTGGTACCATATTCTTCAGCTGTTGGAAGTATCATGTATATAATGGTATGTACAAGACTTGATATTGCTCATGCAGTGGGTGTAGTGAGTCGTTTTCTCTCCAATCCTGGAAAAATACACTGGGCGGCAGTAAAATGGATTCTCAGGTACCTAAGAGGTACTACCAAAGTATGTCTTTGTTATGGGGGAGCTGATCAAATCTTGGAAGGTTATACTGATGCGGATATGGCTGGTGATCTTGATGGTAGAAAATCCATATCGGGTTTTTTATATACTTTTACAGGAGGAGCTATTTCATGGCAATCAAGATTACAGAGATGTGTTGCTTTATCCACTACCGAAGCTGAATATATTGCAGCTGCAGAAGCTGGAAAAGAGATGTTGTGGCTAAAGCGTTTTCTTCAAGAACTTGGGATTGAGCAGAGCGAATACAGGATACATTGTGATAGTCAAAGTGCTCTGGATTTGAGCAAAAACGCCATGTACCATTCTCGCACAAAACATATTGATGTTCGCTATCATTGGATACGCGAAGCAATGGATAAGCAACTGTTGAAACTAGTCAAGATCAACACCAAAGAGAATCCAGCAGATATGTTAACAAAGGTGGTTCCACGAGAGAAACTAAAGCTATGCAGAGACATAGCTGGAGTTGCTGTTAAACAAACATAAAGATTACTTAGATGTGGCTAGAGGGGGAGAATTGTTGAAATGTCCAGCACACATCTAATTAAAGCATGCAGGGCCTCCACTTTGGTCAGTCAGCAGGTTAGTAAGAAGATGCCAAAAGATTAGGTGTAGATTAGCTACCCTGTTCAGCATGTGAGCTAAAAGATTAGGCAGCTTTGCTCTTCTGTTGGGCATGTGATCTGTATTAACTTTTTTGATTGTAAATAGAGAGCATTACTCTCTTTTGTTTCTCTCCTTCTGTAATCCTCCAAGACAATAAGTGTTCTGTTTTTTTTTTTTTTCCCAACAAGTGTTCTGTTCTTCTTCTCCCAACACTTCCAAATGAGGTGCAACTCATCCAGTCGTTGGTTAGATTAGAAGTTACGAACCAGAACTCAAATCGTTGTAATTTGGGAACTTCTAATCTTCAATCATTTCTCGTCACTCTTGGGAAAACAAAAAGAAGTAAATCCGTTACGGAATGGGCAACGATCAAGACCCGTTAAGGAATATCAGCTAAATAAAAATGGGTCACGCACATCGGCTTGTTATAAATGGGCCGGTCCACATCCATAGGTCCATTATTTATTGGCTACCTACTCTCTGCCATTAGAAATGGACCACGAATATAAGCGCTCATGGGCCAGATACAAAATGGGCAATCTATATGGGCGCGTTACTGAATGTCCAGAGCAAAGATGCTCTTTTAATTTGGCACAAAACATATTGTATCTTTTAATAGAAATGGAATTCATAAAAAAAATAAAAATCGCCGGCCAAGCATAGTGTGTAGATAAGCACGAGGAAGTTTACCTCTCTTGCTAAATTACAACACCTAAAAAACCACAAATGAGAATCATTTTTTTCGTTTGTTATTTTTTTATAACCTTAACACATTTGATAGCATGTCTTTATCGTTGCTTTTGACATGCTAATATGACATTTTAATGGCTGATTTGGTTTGATCTTTTAGTCTTTATTTGATTATCACGCAACCATTGTCACGGGATTAGAGTTTTGAGGAATAAAAACTCTTTGTGCGGCCTTAGATTATCGCTCTCGCAATAGGTTAAGTCAGCCTTCCTCACAAAGCTTGCTAGAATGCTAAGCTTAGAATACAACCGAAAAGAGAGAAGGACACAAAAGAATGGAGAGAAAATTCTAAACTCTCAATATTGCAAGAATTTCTGGATGATTACAAATGAGAGAAGGCACCCCTTATATAGCCAATACAGCTCCCCAATGAATGGTGAAGATCGAGTCAACCGATCTAACGGTGTCTTTACAAAGATATACAAGACAAGCACAATGACTGATTTCCCATCTATGTTAACCTTTGATTATATTGATTATCCCAAATCAGGTCTCCTATATGGCAAGAACTAATTCTCATTGAATTTCCTTATTGTCTCTGATTGATCCTCCATTAATGTGCCGATTTTCCTTGATTGAGGCACCAGATTTTAGGGACGGGTCACACACGAAACACGAAGTCGAATGACGCGTAATCTGAGTTTCGGTCGTGACACCATGCATTACTTTAAAATGTGTTATATAGAATATTGTGCAGGTAATCAAGATAAAGTGAAGATTTCGATAATTTTTTTAATGATGAGGAGTATCTCAATTAAGTGCTGGCTAAACTCAATTAAGAGGATATAAACTCTACTTTAGTAACTAAATCTGATTTAGATGAAGATAAAAAAAAATAATGAATGATCAATATCTTTCTTTTATTTTTGTTCCATACAAGTGTAACACTATATCGGACTCATAATACCATGTTGTATATGATTCTACAAATTCACATTTAAGACCACCTCTACTCCTTTTTTTTGTATGGGGTTGGGCTTTTGAATTTAAATTAATTGAGATTTAGAATTCTGTCCTGAGGATAATGAGAGCAAATTCTGAAAATCTGATATTAATGTGGATTTATGTAATTATATATAATAAAATATTTGTTAGGCCGTGAAGACAAAACCCTACACACTGTTACAGAGCATGACACTCTCACTTGCAATCTAATCCCAATTCTTTGTTTTTTTTTTGAAGCAAATGATTTTATTAGAGTAATTATACATCAACACCGGTATATCCCCTGGACAATTCCCTCAGATCATCTAGCCAAAATCAAAACTCCTCCTTACATTATCCTTTTCATAGCTAGAAAAATACAAGGAATAAGATTAATGCAATATCATTAAAAAATCTCTCTCCATCTCTATACAACCAATATGTCTTGGCCAAACAGCATTTCTGCAAAACTACTCAGTCTTATCCATTCCATTGCTTTGATTGTTCCTTTGTAAAAAATATCATCGACTCCATTATCCTCACTCCTATATACCTTAGCATTTCGTGCTAGCCAATAGACCACATAATAAAAGCTAAAAGAGTATCCAAGTCGACAGGCTAAACTCACTACCCTATCCACTTCAAACTGTTACTATTTTTATATTTTGGAGGGACTGAATGTTAGGTTTTAAGGAGGAGTATATGTAAAAGTATGCGAACTGGAGAGAGAAGATATTGAACTTTGGGAGCTACAAGAGCTTATATGGCAACCCCTACGTCCCTCTTATTCATGCCTTATATTTATAGGAAAAACATAATATTCTAACCTATTAACCAAATAATATAATCAAATCTAATAAATTAAAATCTAATCAAATCTAATATAATTCTAACCGCATAATCAAATACTAATGACATATCCTAACAAGCTCCTCTAGTATTTGCATATTCCCAAATTGGCGAATCTTCATATATCTCTATAAAGAGATATTATCATCGTTTTCTTCTATATATGTTATGGCTTGCTTCGGACTGTGGGGATCTACATACTTTCCCAATTGTGTCCCATACCTCCATATTTTTTGCATTTTATATCAGGCCTCCACCAACACTTCTTTGGTGGATGATTTGATTTCTTGCAATAAGGACAAGGAGTGTTATTATTGTATCTTGAGCTTCCAGATTTGGCAATCAAAACTCCCTCAATAATTCCTTCTTTTCTAAAGGTTCTCTTCTGTTCCTGAGCCTGCAAAGCATTAACCAATTCTGCCAAGGATATGCTTGACAAATCCTTAGACTCCTCCAATGAAGAAATTTTGGACTCATATCTCTCAAGAAGGGTAACAAGAATCTTTTGAACAATTTTTTCATCAAGAAAATCCTTACCTTGAAGCCTTATTTTGTTGACAATGCCCAATAGTTTGTCTGAATATTCTTTGATTGTTTCTGACTCCTTCATCTTCATCATCTCAAATTCTCTAATTAAATTTTAACCAATTCTGCCAAGGATATGCTTGACAAATCCTTAGACTCCTCCAATGAAGAAATTTTGGACTCATATCTCTCCGGAAGGGTAATAAGAATCTTTTGAACAATTCTTTCATCAAGAAAATCCTTACCTTGAAGCCTTATTTTGTTGACAATGCCCAATAGTTTGTCTGAATATTCTTTGATTGTTTCTGACTCCTTCATCTTCATCATCTCAAATTCTCTAATTAAATTGAGAATTTTCATGGTCTTGATTGCCTTCATACTCCTCCTTAAGATAATCTCATATAGCTTTAGTTGACTGATGGTTCATGATTCTGGTAAATATGGTTTTTGTGATGGCAGAAAAAAGACAAGCCATAGCTTTTGACTTTCTTGTCTTCCTCTCCTTATGTATTGTCATTTGTGCCACCGTTGGATTCGCAGACAACAATGCAACATCATAATCTTCTTTGACAGCCTCCCAAAGATCTATAGCATCAAGATAGACTTTCAATCGAACAGCCCATGCTTGATAATTTTGCCCATCAAACACTGATGATAATTTTTCCCATCAAACACTGATGATAATTTTGCCCATCAAACATTGATGGCGCGATATTTTGGCTAAAAGCTGATTGTGTTTCACTCTCCATTCTCACAGGTCCCTCAAGAAAACCTTGCTCTGTTGGGTTTTTAGGAGGAGTATATGTAAAAGTATGCGAACTGAAAAGAGAAGATATTGAACTTTGGGAGCTACAGGAGCTCATATGGCGAACCCCCTACGTCCCTCTTATTCATGCCTTATATTTATAGGGAAAACATAATGTCCTAACCTATTAACCAAATAATATAATAAAATCTAACCAAATCTAATATAATCAAATCTAATCAAATATAATATAATTCTAACCGATAATCAAATACTAACGGCATATCCTAACACTAAATTCAGTTTTTAATCTTTTGCTACGGATCTGCTCTTCCATAGTCTCTTCTCCTTCTTACCTTACTATAATCTTTTCCATTCTGTCACAAAACATTACTGCAATAGTTTCATATTTTTTCAAGTTTGGAAGCAGTCCCTGAGAGAACAACCTTTTCAGTCCGTCACAATTATATACTCTGATAATCTTGAAATGAATGAAGGCAAGGCAATGCCATAAAGTGAAGACAAATTTGGTGAAACTTTTGTTGGAACTTACAAAGCAAATAAATTAAAAGAATAAGAAATAAAAAAAATCGTTAGATCTTTTGTTGTGTCGTGATAATAATCGTCTTGAAAGCGAATTTCGGTCGCATCTTGGTGCAATCAACTATACCGAACGCTTCCCAAGGTTAACAACAACCCTTAAACATATACACTCATGGCTGAAGGTTTTGAAATTCAGTAGACTACAATTTGCCCAAAATACTAGTCAAAAAAGGGCATGCTTACATTAACAAAGAAAATAGACTATATTGGGGGACATGAGAGAATAAAAAAGAGATATATAGCAAGAGAATAACTCTTAAACACAAATTAGAGGAGAGAGCAACAGCAGAAAGGTTATCTCTTCAAATGCATGCTCGTACTCTCCTCATATAGGGATCTCTAATAAGAGTTACAAAAACCAAGAATTAAAAGGAATTATGACCATTATGAAGAATTATGGCCATTAGGAAGAATTATGGCCATTATGAATTAGGTTTCATAAGTTACAAATTAATAATAAAATTATAACATAAGAAATAAAGAAGATGTTATAGTATATTGAAATGAATGACATGCAATTTTTCCAACAATCCTCCACAAATTGCATATTATCAACAAAAATATCAAATATTCCGAGCAAAGGAAAGGTTAATACTTAAACATCAATATATTTCGATTTGAATTGATGTATAATGAAATGAGACATCAATTTTATTAATAAAAGTAAGAATCAATTTCTTTTGAACTTCTATTGACTATAAATTGAATAAGCCCCAAAATATATATCATCCCTTTAATATCTACTAATTCTGCAATAATATCAACAAGTGCTATTGATGGCCATACGCATATCTTGGTTATCATGAGTGCTCTAGAAAGTTTAATCATATCTTTCATAATAGGCGGCCCACCTATATACTCATATAGGTGATTTCATCAAGTCTATTGACCACCCAAGGGCTATGAAATCATTAAGAGCTACTAAGGCTCATCCTTATATTTATATTCATCAAAATCTTACATGGACCCCCGAAAGGACTATAAACCTTTCAATTAATTCATCAAGTCTTTTTAGCATAAGACCACCACTAAGGGCTATGGATCTAAACATTTCAATTTATCCATCAAGTCTATTTAATAAGACCACCCAAATATTGGACTATGGAATAAAAAATATCTAATCCATCAAGTCCTTTTACCAGGACCATCCAAATCTTAGGCTATGGAATAATAGGAGCTCAAGACTCAATCTATAGGCTTTAATCCTATTCCTCTCAAATAATCCAGAATTGTCTTTTCTTATTGATCCTATAAAATGATCAATTATACTTCTTTTAGATCTTATATAATCTAAAGAAATAACACAAATTTTCAATAATATGTTGACAAGATAGTGTCACACATAAATATTTCTTTTCTTGGATATATAAAAATTTCAATTATCACCAGTGAATCACTATGTATGAAGACAAGTATTTAATCTTTTTTTTTCCCACATTAGGACATCTATTAAAAGATTTTTCAAAATTTGTCTTCCTATCATTCTAACTAAAGAGTAATAAATTCAAATTTAAGATAGAGCATACTTACAAGTTTATACAGAAGATTTTCAAGACATACCATCTTTCTCTTTTTACCTTGTCATGGAATCACACAACCTTAATTGGTTGTCATAACATATGAGAATCTAAACAACAACCATCGAGAATCCTGAAGGGTCCTCGACTTCATAAGCCTTGCCATTATTTAGTCATACAAAACCAATAATATAAGGCATAAAGATAACTCACCTTAAAAATCTACTTATTTAATTCCTCAAGTACTAATACTCCTTTTAGACTTTCATACATCGAACCTCTGTGAGGTCGAATCTTGTCCTCAAGCCACCAAGGTTAAACTGTACTAATATGCAAAGCTCCAAATTCAAGAATCATTCCCTTAACCATTGTATGTCACAAAAACTTCCAGTTTCCACAATATAATCAATCTGCTATGATGCACTATAAAAAAAATATAAACCACAAATTTTATTTTTATTTCTAATAATAAACAAAAGCAACATACAAGAGACCTTGCCCCATTGCTATATCAAGCTCAAGTTTCATTTATTTAACTTTAATGATCAAGGCTATTATTAATGTAATAAGAAATAATTTTAAGGAATCTGAATAATTTGCCTTTATATACAAGCTCCTTCTTACTCATGGTAAATAAAGCATTGCTTTTCTTTATTGATAAAAAATATAAAGATGAAATGCAAGTGAGAAGAGATCCTTAGATCAAGATTAGCAAGAGAAAACAATGACAAGTCCAATTTAATTATAGGTTAGATATTAAAGTAGAAAATATAAAAAAAAATTTGCTTTCAAATTGTTGGAACCTAAAAGAAAATAAATGAAAAGAACAAGAAATAGAAACAATCGTTCAATCTTTTGTTGTGTCGTAACAATAATCACTGTATTGAAAGCGAATTTCGGTCGAACCTTGGTTCAATCAACTATACCGAACGCTTCCCAAGGTTAACACAATAACCCTCAAACATGTATACTCATAGCTGAAGGTTTTGGAATTAGTAGACTACAATTTGCCCAAAATACTAGTCAAGAAAGGATATGCTAACATTAACCAAGAAAATAGACTATATTGGGGGACATGAGAGAATAAAAAAGAGATATATAGCAAGAGAATAACTCTTATACACAAATTAGAGGAGAGAGCAGGAGTAGAAAGGTTATCTCTTCAAATGCATGCTCATACTCTCCTTATATAGGGATCTCTAGTAAGAGTTACAAAAATCAAGAATTAAAAGGTATTATGACCATGATGAAGAATTATGGCCATTAGGAGGAATTATAGCCATTATGAATTAGGTTTCATAAGTTACAAATTAATAATAAAATTATAACATAAGAAATAAAGAAGATATAGTATATTGAAATGAATGACATGCAATTTTTCCAACAACTTTATCTTCCAACAGGATTAGGCCTTGAAAGCTTCTTGTATATCTAATATTCAGATGTTTGATAATGTATTTATTATGCTGATTTTAACTGGTATTTCAGGATAGATTTAATCTAAACTGTGGTCACAAGATATTTGTAGATTTTGTAGCTAAAAGTTCCTAAATCGGGAGTAGATTGAAGCCTCTGAAATTCTCGGGAGTGAGGGGATTAGTGGAGATTGAGAGTATAAGTGGACAGCACATTAAGGGAATGATTGTTACCTTAGAAGATCTATTTTCCTATTTTGGTGCTTACAACGGGATTTCCTTGATTTGACAAACAAAACAATTAATTTGGATTCCGTGATGATGTATTTATTTGACAAATATTTTTTGTTTAATATTTTGGTATTTGGTAATATTTATGGAAATCTATGCTCTTAGATGCTCGTTCTTATATATTCCTGATTTTATGCAGCTAAGCTTGGGATCATTGCAACTATAGCTCTGCCTGAACTTGATCCCTTCTCCCTAGTGGATTCATCTCTTCTCCCTACATACTACCATATATTGGAAGAAGGTAATTTGGAGTGATGAACGCATTACCTACATCTCTTCTCCCTACATCCAATTAGATGAGTTTATTTGGATGGAATGATTTATTAATTATGTCAAATCTCAATTGATGGGTAAAAATTACGTAAAATTCTCCCGATAAACAAGAAGAGTGAGAAAACGAAAAACACACACAAATTTGATAATAGAGTTCAGCCAACTTTGCCTACGTCTCTGGACCTACTGTAGATCATTTTACTAAAAGGGAGAAAAATGAAAAGCATTTACAACACTTATAAGCCACAACCCATACTCGAACTCTCAAACTCTCTCAAGCTTTCTCAAGTTCTCTACATCTCAATCCTGAGTGCATTTCTTTGATTATTCAAGCCCCTTCCTATTTATAGAGAAAAGAGAAGGTGATGTCTTCCATAAAAGATGGCGAAGTCGATTGCATAATTCAATTTGAATTTTGCTACTCGATAATCAAATTTCAAGTTTGACTTTGCAACTAGGTGACCTAACTCAATTTTGATTTTGCAACTCGTTGGTCAAACTTTAAGTTTGATTTTTCTTCTTAAAAAATCTAGAAATTCAGAAGAAGAATTCAAGTTGGATTTTTCTTCTATTATTCTAGAAACTTAGTAGAGGAATTCATGTTTGATTCTTTTTCTTTGATATTTGGTTTGTCTAGCATCTACTTCAAAATAAAGGATAACATAGAGACAAAATCTGATTATGACTGCGTTTTGTAGTTGGAGGCTTTATATGGCATTCTATTTAGGATATTTATTTATTTTCTGCATCACCAACAACTGCAAAGAGCGTCATTTCATCTTACATCATAGTCGGCCAAGCATAGTTTTCAAAGTGTCATTTCATCTTACATCATCTTACTTGGCAACTAGTTTGATAGAACCTTAACGAAATCAAACATAACCATCCTTAGAAGAATCAATGATCAAGCTAATCATTGGGTTAGTTAAAGTCATAACCATCCCTAGGAGAATCAGTGATGCAACTAACCATTGGGCTAGTTAAAGTCGGGACTAGATAATCACTATCCTAGAGAGTTTTTTACTCGTGCCGTTAAATTCCAATCACCTCCCGAGTGCCACTGTTGAAGTTGGGACTAAATAAACTCTATTATCGAGAGTTCTTTACTCATGCCTTTAGAATCCAATCACCTCGTGAATGTCACAATTATTGTTAGGTTGGGGAGCCTGATATTTAAGTTTACTTATGGGCCTAATATTTAAGTTTACTTATGGGCCTGATAGTTAAGTTTTCTTAATGGCTAAGTGTAACACCTATATAAATATTCTCCTATGTAATTGTTTAGGATGTGAGAGGCACCTGAAATAATCAATAAAAAGCCTAGCCGCCGTGGAGGTTACCATTCTGGTGTTACCACGTATATTTCTCTTATTTTTCATATTTCTTCATCTAGATTGAGTGTGTGAGTCGTGATCCTAACAATTATGTGTAGACAAAGTTACTCTTTCGTCAACTATTAGCATTCTTTGTTGATTTTATTACTAGGTATTAGTGAGGGCACTTTCTGCTATGCTTTCCGACTTTTACAGAAATCAATAAAGCTTGTGCTTGGTTAGTTTTATTGAATCATAAGATGTCTTCATCCTTGCCAAGTTAGGGTAGACGAGAAGTGATTGAAGATTAAAAATTGTTTAGATTACAGAGATTTGAACTCAGTTTCATAAATGTTTTATTTGAACAAGTCTAAGTCACTTGGATTGTTGCGCTCCCCTCAAACTTCAATCGGGAATAGAAGATGGGGGAGCAAGACGAATCGATACCTTCTCTAGCTTCGGACATTGTTCAAGTTGAGTGACTACCAGGGACTTGCAGATCAGTATCTCCCTAGAAATGATTTCGAGAAGTGGCAACCTGATCAGTATTAGTTCCCTTAATTTGGGAAGAGTAACAGAATCAGGAGTGTAATCGGTGCTGTTTTCTTCACTTGCCACTATCTCCTTCACTCCAAGACATTCCTCGACTTCAATTTTCTCCAGGTTTTGGAGGTTTGGCAACAAGCCCCGAGGAAACAGCTTCTTCAGGTTGTCACAATATTTTATCTCGATACTCCTAAGACAAGCAAAGGTGTCGGTGGAAGGAAACGGTAGTGTACCACCATGCTCATTCTCATCGCTTACAAGGTTATAGGTTTAAATTGATTTAATTGATTCATCGTTAAGATTAACATAGGCATATAGTTAATAAGAACATATTTCAACCGATGATAACTTGGAAAAGTATCATCAGGTCTTAAAATCAAGAATAAAGTCTGAAGATGGGAAGTATAATTAGAGAATTGTGTTTTTCTACTTAATTTCTGAATTTGACTTTTTATTTAATATTTATTGTTTCTCTTTAATTTATGAATTTATCTTTTTATTTAGTATGTCTAGTATCGTGGAGACATATGTCTAGTATCGTGGAGACATATGTCTAGTCCCATGGTGATCTTGACATCCGAGTAGGTATTAAAAAAATTTAAAAAATGCAGATTCAAGGACCAACAGGTTGGTAAGACAACACCGACCAGTCACTACAGACAAGAAGGATCGATCGGAATGGTCATCTGACCGATCATGTGAAAGGATAAGCAACTAGTCGGAAGTAAAAGGCTGACCGGTCGGATGGCCAATCTGACCGGTTGTAATAAGTTTACCAACCGGTTGGCTGGCCCAAGCCGATCGGTTACCCTTATAAAGCCACTCAAAATCCTACTTATCCTCTATGCTTCCAGCCGCTGAGTTACACCTATAGACTTTAGCCACTAAACTTTAGTTAGTAGCTAATCAACCGCAAACTCTTCCAAGCACACTTTAGCAAATAGTTCAGCACCAGCGAGAAAGCAATTTATGGATGTATGACTACTTCCAATGTCAGGAGCCGCATTACCATCCACCACTACATGGGAATGACCGCAAACCAACTCCATAAGCATCTTTGTACTTTATTTATTTAGTTTTCAAAATATTGTTATTATTTACTTTAGTTGATGCGTTGACTATGTTTGCTATAATCTGTTATTCTTTATTCCTACTTAGTTCATGATTATTTATTTTCTAATTCTTCTTCCAATTCTGTTGAGGCTAACAGAATCTTAAGTTTGAGGAGATTTATTGCTTTGATTATTATCTGATAGTAATAAAATACATATGCAAAGCAGGTACAACATATAGTCTACAACTTAGGCAAAATATCATTTCCTTTTGAATATTGGGTGGCATTATGAATTAAACACTAACCAACATTTTAGAACAATGAAGTATCTGAAAGACCAACCTATTTATATTGAGGAATACAGTAGTACTAGTTAAATTGTGGTTAATATTTCTATTATTTCTCGAAAAAAAAAATAAAAGAAAGAAAAAAAAACACAGGACTTTTGAGCTGTGCACCTCATCTCCAATAAATCTTCTGGTTAGTCCAAGTGAACTAGTGTATAAGTATTGGGTATTTAAAATCCTAATTCTCCCCGTCAATAATGTCTTTATTTTGCATAAATTGTTTAATACATGTTACTTCCTTATTAACATTGTATTTGCTACTATTGATATTAATTTTATCTTATTCTTCTCTAAACTTTAGAATCGAACTAATTTTTCTCGGGACTAGTAAAGCTCTAAGTTTAAGGAGATAATATGATCCTATTATTTACAGTATCGTACACTATTATTTGTGAATATTTATGACATAAATTAGAATGAAATGATCTAATAAGAGTGTATGTATTGAGATTTTATTCGATACGGGATTAAAGGTGGATGAAGCAACTAAAACACAATAAACACGTGAGACGACTCATCGGACAATTTAGTCTGACCGGTCACACTGCCAAGTCCGATAGGTTGAACAGCTAAGTCCGATAGGTCAAACTTGGCAACCAGACCAACCAGATTCTAGAGTTCGATCCCTCGCTTGACGGTCCGACTCCTCAGAGACAATCTGACCCCTCGACACAATCCGACCCCTCAGACTTGGAAATCTGACTCCTCGAATTTACAAAATCTAACCACAAGGTTGATTATTCTTTGTCAAGTTGACCATGCCCATCTACCACTTCAATCGGTGCATGCACTATTCAGTTCAAAGTATGACTCGTTACACACGCATTAGTTCAAGCACGAACCGAAAATGTAGCCACACTAACTAAGCACGAACCGAAAATGTAGCCACACTATGATGGAGGTGATTTACTATATAAATCATAGCAAGACATAGGCCAAACACACTTAGCATTCGTAGATTTCTACTTTCATTATAATATATTGCTTTTACGTTTCGCTTTTTTTTTCATTTCAATAGGAGTCAAGACAAAGTTACAAAAGGTTGTTGGAATTTTATATTGCAGTATATTATTTTTCCATATTTATTATGTTCTTGTATTCCTGTTGACAATTGCCTGATGCACATTCTACTTCAGCATATTTCTATCTTGTGTTTAATGAACAGTCTTGATCAAACTATGTTTAAGCGAGCTTAAGATCAATTGGGAGACAATCTTAGGTTTTGACAGAAAGATAGAAATCCTAGGAGATTGATAGAATAGGAATATATATATTAAGTCTAGGTTTAAAATAATTTAATTGATTCATCGTTAGGATTAACATAGACATATAGTTAATAAGAATATGTTTCAACTGATGATAACTTGGAAAAGTATCATCAGATCTTAGAATCAAAAATAGAGTTTGAAGATGGGAAGTATAATTAGGGAATTGTTTTTATCTGTTCAATTTGCAATTTTTTTTTATTTAATAATTATTGTTTCTCTTTTTCAAGGGGTGCAACAATAGCGTTTTTCCCAAGAAGTCATCCATCCTAATACTATTCTCGTCCAAGATCCGCATTACTGCTGTTACTATCGCACCAAATTCTTCATTACTTGAACAAAATCTTACTGGAAAAGCACAACTTGCATTAATAACAACACTGGGAATGTAATTTCAAGGAAATTTCTTTGTTTTTGTCTTTTTTATACCTGTGATGCCTTTTCTATTATCAAGTTAATAGCACAACACAAAGGATTATGTACATGATATCACATGGTAGAGGTAGTGGAAGATCAATTGGAATCGGCATCGGCATCGGTATCAGTATCCTCCTCGGACGGCGAAAAAAAATAATTGGTCACAAATTCTTCAGATTCTTTCACTCTTCCCAATTTAAGGGAACTAGTTCTGATTAGGTTGACACGTCGCCAAAACATTTGTAGGGAGATACGCTAAAGTAAGTTCCAATTTATCTTGCACCCCGATCTCCTGTTTCCAATCGAGGTTTGGTGGGGACAGATGATTGATCGGTACCATCCAAATGATGAACCACTCATCCAGTTTTTGTTTAGTTTAGACTTGTTCAAATAAAAGAATTTATGAACCAAGAATTCAAATCATCGTAATTTAGCAATTTTTGATCTTCAATCACTTCTTCGTCATTCAGGAAAATAATGTAAACAAACCCGAAAGATACGATTAAGCTTTAAGATTCATCCAATTTTAATCAAAAATCAAAGATTCGATTTCATGATAGATTTCTTACATCTGAGAGCGAGATACAGCATCAACCTTAAATTCACGAACACCCTCTGAGATCCAATTTCTCCATTGCTATGACATTAGCCGATTTAATATACAGCAGCCTCCGATCACCAATGCAGAAAGCCCCAACATACCAGAGGTGGATTGAGGCAAGCTCTTGATACGAACATGAGAATAATCACTAAGCATCTGCTCGAAAGAGGAATCTGATATCATTCGAAGTCGGCTACCGGGACATATTGGAGAAGGGTACGAACCAATTTCACCGATGTTGTTCCATCTTAATCTTTCAAGGACTATATACCTCATCAGCTCATGCATTTCCACAGAATAATAAGTCATATCCCTGATCATAAAATCAAGGAGTTCCAAAGAATGATAATCCTTTCCTAGCAAGCAAATACTGTCGGGGTTCCTGAGCATGACTTCTTCCCTTCTGAACGTCTTCCTCCCTATTATCCTCTCATCAATCAAGTATTGTATTAAATGCTCACTTTCAATCCTAAAATCTTCAAAAAACAGCGCACAGTATAGCAGACATTGTTGCATTTTCACAGAATAATTATGATCTTCCAACAAGCAAAGATTGATGAGATTCGTGAGCATGACTTGGCCCTCATCAACTTCTTCCCATCTGCAATGTCTTCTTTCTATTACCCTCTCATCAATCAAGTACTCTATCAAATTCTCCATGTAGAAGACAGTATCTTCAGGATGTAATGCACAATATAGCAAACACTGTCGCAGTGATGAAGCTAAGTGATGAGTTTCCAGTACACAATAGAGCAAACACTGCTGAAATGATGCAGCTAAGAGATCATAATTGAATCTCAGTTTATGAAAAACTGGATCCATGGCATTTCTTCTGAGTCCTGCTTCCACACCATACAAAAGGGTATGAAAGATTGAAAATTCATTAATTAATAAAAGTGCACAACATTTGGCAGAAAATAAATACCATTTCCAATGATGCTTCCAACATCTTCTACAATGTTTTGAATAGCCTCTGCCCAATATCTACACATAGCAAAGAGAGAAAAGATGTGTAAGGGAAATAATTAGATCTATGTATGAAGAATGATTATATTATACCTTTCTTGTTTCACATGTTCTCCTTTTAGTTCTCCAATTTTTCGCAAAGCCACTCTCCAATCCTCCACTCTTCCCATCTCATCTCTGTACAACTCTTCGTGTTGAACAAAAGATTCCGCAAAGCTCCCTCTCTGATTTCTCACATCAGATGGCTCCACATGATAGAAAACCGGAAGAACGGTATGCCCTTCTTTCTCGTGACGATTCATGATCGTCACCAGTTCATCCAAGCACCATTTGGATGAAGCATAGTCAGTGGACAGCACTACTATGGATAGTTTTGACTCTTGGATAGCTACTTGTAGTGTGGATTGAATGGTCTGTCCATTTCTAATCCCTTCCTTGTCTCTGAATACGATATATCCTCTCTCTTCCAACATTGTGTAGAGATAATCAGTGAAAGTATACCGGGTATCTGGACCTCGAAAACTCAAGAACAGTTGGTAAGGTTGAGACATGGAAGACGAGGCTTCTGAGGAGTTCACACTAGCCATTCTAGAAAGGCCTAAACAATATGCAACCGGATGAAATATGTTAGCAAAGTAACGGCATTTTTCCTGATAATCTAATGTATCTTTTAAACACAAGTTCACACCCAAAAATCCTGAACATCTTGCTGCTTTAGGGAAAGGAAAGAAAAATCAGGTTGAGCTTTTTCCTGCAACATGGCAAACAAACCACAAAGGAAACAAAAATGGTTTTAGCCTAAACAGACGATTTGTCCCCTATTTTGTAGGGAGCAATTCTTCATCTTTTGTCATTCATATCCAAATAACAAACATACTCAACAAAAAACATGAATAAAAGAGATAAAGGAAACTGAAAAATTCGTACCACTCAGAGACGATACTGCTCAACATCGAAATGACACAGATGTGCCAACAATGGTTTGTGTTGATCGAAGGCTTGGTGCTTACAGACTTCAAGGAGAGAGCAATTAAAGTTTCAAAGAGACGGGAAAAACCTCAGAAACGAAGATTGCAACTTGTCAATATAAAATGTTAGTTCTTACTCTGACTGCTTTGATATTATATTAGCAAAACCTACTACTAATAATTAATGTTTGATCCCTTCTGGGAAAACCCACTACCAATAATTAACTATAAAATCCGGTAAACGCGAGGAAAGCTCTGTGATGTTTCTACGAAAGCCACGACCAACCAAACCTGATATGGGTAATGCATATTTTCTTTTCTTTAATCCTGCTTCAACACCAGTAATGGAGAAAGGTTTCAATCCCTCTATTACAAAAGAATCAACAACATTGGCGACAATGAGTAATCCAGGATTATGAATGTATCCAACTAACTCGAAATTTTATGAAAAAACGAATTCTTAATCAAATTTTATCACACGGTAGAGTAAGAGGAAGACGTATCCATATGGTCACAAAACATTATTAATGGCTTCTAAGATATATATTTGACCAAATGCTGAAGGATTTGTTTAGCATCAGGATGATCCCACTCCACCTGTTCCCACCACTTTCTTGGATCAACCTCGATTTCACAAAAAGAAGGAAGAGGAAGAGAGATCGGTATCCTCTTCAGCATCGGACATCTGTCAAGATGAATGGTCTGGAGAGACTCACAAATCAGTTTCCCACTATAAATGCTCTCCAGAAGTGGCAAACCGACTAGTCTTAGTTCCAGTAAGTTGGGGAGGGTTACAGAATCGGACAAGGAATTGCTGCTGTCTTCTTCATCATCAGTTGCTACTATCTCCATCACTCCATCACATTCCTCCACCAAAATTATATCCAGGTTTTGAAGGTTCCCCAACAAGCCCCGAGGAAACACCTTCTTTATGCTGTGACACCTTGTTATTCTGATGAGCTTGAGACATGCAAAGGTCTGAGTAGAAGGCAATGCTAGAGGAAAACCATCCTCATTCTCATTGGAAATAAGACAACGTAAGTTGCTCAAGTCAGAAAGGTGTATAGCCTCAAGAGTTGGAAATACATTAGCTGACAATCCAGACATGGATGCAAGACACTCTACTACATTGCAGCGGAAGATGTTGATGGACTTCAATTCGTTTGCATCATTTAACTCAAAAGTGTCACTTAAGCTCCCTTCACTGATTCTGCAGCTACGGAATGCAAGCTCTTCAATTCCTTAGGAAGCTTAGGAAAATCTCCTCCCCTGCAGAGATCACTGTTCCCCAGAGATAAATATTTGCTTTCTTTCTCCTTAACATCCTGCAAAACATGGATATCATATGATGGATTCACATAGATTTGGAATTTACGCGGAGGCTTTGCTAATCGGAGGTATCTGTTGAACTCCACTGGATTAGGAAAACCGCATTCTAATTCTTCCAGTTTTTTCAAGCATCCCACATCCTGTCCTTTCAATGTTAATCTCTGGCGAATTCTCAAGACTTGTAGCCGGGGAAGATTAGGAAGAATACCCACCAGAAACTCCTTCAACTTACTGCAACCTCCAAGATCCAAATATCTGAGCTTAAGTAGAGACTCCATACCATGAGGAACTTCTTTAATTGTTCTACATCCTACGAGATCCAACTTCTGTAATACTATGAGCTTAGCAAGTGATGGCGTATACAATAATGCAAAACAGTTTCTGAGCAACAATACAGAAAGCCTCACCAGATTAGAAACGGATTCAGGCAATCTCCAGATACTTGTACGAGATAGATCAAGAACCTCGAGACCATCGAATTTCTCGAAAAAGGAATCTGATATCATTTGCAGTTGGATATTATGAGATAATAATAATGTTGATAAATTCGGACATATTGGTGAATGATCAGAACCAATTTTCCTGATGTTGTTCCATGTTAATGAGACTCTAACAAGAGTCTGCTGCCACTCATCTGCATCTGGCCATTCTATCAGTTGCTTGCCAACTTCAACCGTCACCGATGACTCTTCACTTAGTATTTTAAGAGCCATATCTCTTATCAAATCATGCATTTTCACATGCTAACCAAAATCCCTCCTTACAAAATCATACGATTCCAAAAAATGATAATCCTCCTCTAGTAGACAAAGATTAACGAGGTTCCTGACCATGTCTCGGCCCTCATCAACTTCTTCTCTTCTGCATTTTCTCCTTTCTACTATACCCTCATCAATCAAGTATTCTATTAACTCCTCTCTACCAATACCAAAATCTTCTGTAAACAAAACACAATATAACAAACATTGCTGCAGGGATGAATCATTTAAGCGACTATAACTGAATCTTAGTACTTGAAAAACAGGATCCATGTGGCTGCTTCTAATTTTTGGATCTTTTATTTTATCCACCGCATTTCTCCTTGCATATTCATCTTTCGCTCCCTTCATGCTTCTCCCAATTGTTATAATAGCAAGTGGTAAACCAGCACATTCACTTATGATTTCTTTTGCTAATTGTTCCACCTTGATGTTGTAGGCTCCATGTTCCCTCTCAAACAATACCCAAGCTTCCTCAGGAGAAAGTGGCTGGATTTTGATTACATTCTTCTGGCAATCCATTTGCCAGCAAACCTCTAGTGATCTAGTTGTAAAAATCAACTTACATCTGTTCTGCTTAAGAAGAAGTCCCACCTGCTCTAAATCAAAATGCTTCCAAATGTCATCAATGATAAGAACAAAATTTCCATTTTCAGCCAATTCATGGCTCAGTTTTGCCGCCCAATGCATCCCATCTACTTCATTTGAGAGATCCAAACCAATACTCTTGCAAATGAGATTTTGTAGCTTATCTTCGTCACAGTCCTGGGATGCAGTGATCCAGTAAACATGAGGAAATTGTTGTGATGTTTCGAGTAGTTGATTTCGGATATGTTTCATCAAGGTTGTTTTTCCTACCCCTGCCATACCATAAACTCCAATCCGTACAACTTCATCCTCCATCTGAAGAGACCAAATATTTTCCCAAGCTCTTTCAAAACCTTTACCCACCAAATCTGTTACTGGGAATGCATATTTTGTTTTCTCTAATCCTGCTTCCACATCATAAAAAGTTGAGGAGTCAGTTACTAGCTAGAATATTACTTTCCTGAGATATGTAAAAAACAAATGTTGCAAACTTGACCATTTCCAATGATTCCTCCAATATCGTTGACGATTGTTTGAATAACCTCTGTCCAATACCTACACATAACAAGGAGAGACCAACTATAAGGGAACCTGCAGCTTCGAATGTCAAACACTCATATAGAAAAAGAAAATCAGATTTAACAAAGTCAAATGACTATTCTTTGGATGGACAAAGCTGTACCTTTCTTCTTTAATGTGTTCTCCTTTTAGTTTTCCAATTTTTCGCAAAGCCGCTCTCCAACCCTCCACTCGTTCCATGTCCTCTCTGTACAGCTCTTCATGTTGAACAAAAGATTTCGCATAGCTCCCTCTCTGATTTCTCACATCAGATGGTTCCACATGATAGAAAACGGGAAGAATTTTATGCCCTTCTTTTTCATGACGATTCATCCAAGCACCATTTTGATGAAGCATAATCAGCAGAGAGTACTACTACGGATATTTTTGACTCTTGAATAGCTACTTGTAGTGTGGATCCAATGTCTGTCCATTTGCAATCCCTTCTTTGTCTCTGAATACTCTATATCTTATTTCTTCTAACTTTGTATAGAGAAAATCGGTGAAAGAATACCGGGTATCTGGACCTCGAAAACTCAAAAACACTTGGTAAGGTTGAGACATAGATGGGGATGCTTCTGAGGATTTCATTCTAGCCATTCAAGAAAAGCCTAACAATATGCAACTGCACGAAATATGTTAGCAAAGTAGCAACTTTTTGCCTGATAATCTGATGTATCTTTTAAACACAAGTTCACAAAGATTCTAAACTCTTTGCCACTTTATGGAAAGGAAAGAAAATCAGTTTGAGCTTTTTCCTGTTACAAGTCAAAGAAACAAAAATGGAAACAAAAATAGTTTTAGCCTAAACAGATGCTTTTTCTTCATTGTGTAGGGAGCAATTCCACATGTTTTTGTCATTCATATCCAAATAACAAACATACCCAACAAGAGTATGAAGAGGGTCACGGTTTAAGATAAATAAGATGAAAAAGGCATCTATGAATCTAGGAAAGAAACCATAGGAAACAGAATGAAATCTTACCACTCATTCAACGGAGACGATACTGGTTAACATGGAAATGGCATAGAGATAAAAGCAAACTAGTCCAGATGACTAACCTGATTCAGTTTATGGAACAGTTTAGATGTGCGAACAGTTGCTTGGTTTGACAATTTAGTGATTTACCAAAGCCTTTGGTGCTTATATAGACTTCAAGGAAAGAGCAATAGCAGTAAAAGAGGGAAAAAACCTTACAGTATGTCAATATACAATGTTAATTCTTACTCTGATTGCTATGCTGTCATGACAGATTAGCAGGTTTGATTCCTTCTGGTTATTGGAATTGCAAAACCTACCACCAATAATTAACTATAAATGTACCTTGTTAAGGTAAACTTGCATCAAGAACAACGCTAGGGAAAGGAGCAGTGAAAACGTGTGGGTCCGTCCAATAATGGAATACAGTTTATATAGAGCAAGTGATACACTGTGTCCACTGAACCTGAAATGCCACTGACCCAAATTTAAACGATAGTCCCTTTCACAAAATTCAAAGCCCACGAATGCTCTACAATGAAATAAAAAATTTTCAAAAAGTTGCAAAACCTGTTTCTACCATTTTCGTGTCCGAGTTGGGAGAGGCAGTGGAACTTGGTATCCTCTTAACCACCGGACACTCCATAAAGTTGAATGATTTCCCGAGAATCAGCAAATCAGCAAATCAAAAGATCATCAAGACTTGAGGTGATTTCGGACTTTGTAGCATTCTGTGAAATGCTGGAATCACCAACAGTAACCGGTAAGGAAGGACGAAACAAACAACTCAGGACCAAGCTTTTTCCTTCTACCTTTTTGTCTCCGTTATGATGCAAGATGTCCAATCATAAAACACCTTATGATTGGGTACCACATGAAAGTGTTGCATTAGCACAAAACAGAAAGAAGCTTAAACAGTTGGGGAAACTCTTTAGACAATACAACCAGTAATTGTTTCTAACTAAAATTATATTTTCCATGATTGGACTGCAATATATAATGGTAGCATGGTAAAAAATGTTTACTTTGATTGAAATTTTGGCCGAAAGAGGGTACATTGAATAAGTACACTATTCTAATTTTCAAGATTATGATAATTATGAATTTATGATAACGATTTTCATGAATTTTGGCAGCATCATCAATCAAATTGTACGTTGTCTTTTATGTATATGATGCCATGAAAGTCATATGTTGTTTGAGTCTCGACTATTTACAGCAACATTAGTGGCAATCCTTGTTCTTTTATCTTTTGTTGTCAACGGAGGAGAGATAGAGTTGTCAACGGAGGAGAGATAGAGAGTAAGGGTTTCCTTCAAAGGAGTGAAAAAGAAAATGCCGATATCATGTTCTTCTTCTCTGATGATGAATCCGTTGACTTCGCCAATCTGCAACAACAGTAAAGTTCAATTCTTGGCGGGTCTCAACTGTTTGGGCTTGAGCCGGCCGTCAAGTGGGAAGCGCTTGTCTTCCTCTTCTTCTGGTCCCGTAGTGTGCAAATCAGTTTCTGTGAATCCCCCGACCGCGGTTGAAGGGCTCAACATTGCTGAGGATGTCTCACAGGTTTGTCTTTTTTCGTTTTTGGTCGCTTGGCTTTCGTGGTAACTGCAATCGGGTTGTTCAATGTGCATAAAGTTTGTTACTTTATGATCTGTATTTTGTTTCTAATCATGGATTTGGAGTAATCTAATCGTGAAGTAGGTTGTTTTGGTGTCTGGATGTCGAGATGGTATGGAAGTATGTGTGTTGGCTAAATTGCTGATAGAATTGTTGCGGCTATATCGAAGTAGATGGTTGTGTTCTTTTGAGACTTTGGATTGAATGAAGAGATAAGGACGCTTGTGAAGTGTTTTTTGCATTGGTTTATAGGAATTCAGAAAGCGGGATGACTGTACTTTGTCGGGAGTTTGAGCTTTAATATGATGACTGTGAACAATATGTGGTTCTTTTGGCATAGTCAATGAAACGGTGCCTGGAATGCTTTATTAAGTTAAACGCTTAACACTTTTTGTTAATTTATGATTTCATTGAAGTTTGGTTGCTGGTTGTTTATTGATGAGATGGATTGCTTTCTGGTGCAGCTTATAGGTAAAACACCCATGGTTTTCCTTAATAGTATTGTGAAGGGTTCTGCTGCAACCATTGCTGCCAAGCTTGAGATTATGGAACCATGTTGCAGTGTTAAAGACAGGTATGGATGATGAAGTTTCTGGCAAGGGTACTCATAATTGTATCAGCCTCTCGTAGCTTATCCTGATAATAAGTTGTCAGAACCAAACAGTGAGAATGAGATCGATTTGACAATTTAGGATGAGTATATCATCGGTTGGTAGATTACAAAGATTTCTTTGACATTGATTCTTTTCAACAGTTTGATGAGCTGTTACTCGTGGCTATTGGCTAAGCAGTTTTACTGTGGCAAGCCTGAATTATGTCACAGAAAAATGTAGTTCAAATTTAGTTCCATATTCCTCTTAATATGTGTTATTTTCTCATTGTTGTCTTTGATACTTGGTTTCAGGATAGGTTATAGTATGATTACTGATGCCGAGGAACGAGGGGTTATCACACCTGGAAAGGTGATAAACTCTTAGGCCTTTGTCTTTAGAATACAGAGTTGATGTATGTCTCAGTCACTCCGATCTTTTCATTTTTTGGCTGCATAACTTTTAGTAGAGAAAGTCCAAATGATATGGTTTCAGTGACATTTTATCTTTATAAATTATGGTCAATGCTGTTGGTGTCTCAGATGGATGATCAGGATATACATACTGATCCATTGAGTCACACGTCTCTTGTCTGGCAATTTGGTTTGAAGTTACATATTTTTCTTGCAATGATGATTCACACAAGTTTCCATTTTATTTCTTCCCAGCATTCCCTTTGTGGACACGCTGGTTCCCAACTTAGTCTTTGGATGATGCTTATTTATGTGATGTGGATCTTCTTTCAATTGGATCTCTGTTAATAGCTTTTGCTCTGAGTTAAGGCTTTTCATGGTTGTGATTGAGCTTATTCTATGGCTTCAGAGTACTCTTGTGGAACCAACAAGTGGAAACACTGGCATTGGCCTTGCATTTATAGCTGCTTCAAAAGGATATAAACTCATCTTGACGATGCCAGCATCTATGAGTATGGAAAGAAGAGTTCTTCTCAAAGCTTTTGGGGCTGAGCTTGTTTTGACCGATGCAGCTAAAGGCATGAAAGGAGCAGTTCAGAAAGCTGAAGAAATTTTGAAAAGTACACCCAATGCTTACATGCTTCAACAATTTGATAATCCTGCAAATCCTAAGGTTAGCGTTCAGTTTCTTCTCTTATATCATACTTGCACTTGGAATATGTCTTAAACTTCCATATTCTAGTTCTATTGAGTAAGATGGTTTGTAGTACTGCTGCAACAGTTCAAGGTTTTAATAAGGTCTATGCATGCCCATGCCCAATAAATGCTGCAAGCATCACTATGAAGTAAATGACATTTCATCTCGCAATTGCTGCCTTATATTTCTCCTGGGTTATTTGGATGTGTTCAGTTTTGAACTTCACTTTTATTGACAATATTTTCTTACTGATTGTATTACTAAATATGTTGTTCAGTTAGTTCGAGTTAAATTTTTCTTGGCAGATAAAACATTAGGACACTGACTCGTATATCATCACTTTACTTGGAAGAGTTTTCTAATGAATGTTATAATCAATTTCTTCTAATAATGCGGAAGCTCTTTCTTATCCGAAACAATTATGATGTTTAATGATTCCACCAATAAATATATTGAAGCTCATTATATAGTTCTGAATGCATATCTCTTGCAGGTACATTATGAGACAACTGGACCAGAAATATGGGAAGATACCAGAGGCAAGGTGGATATCTTTGTTGCGGGCATTGGAACTGGTGGAACCATCTCTGGTGTTGGTAGGTACCTCAAGGAGAAGAATCCCAATATCAAGGTACTTATTTTGTATTAATGGTCATTTAGCATGCCATGTAGCCCAAGGTTAATTCCCTTGAAGAAAGCAAATGTTAAAAAAGCAAATCTGGGATTGACTGCATCAGGTTATTGGTGTTGAACCTACAGAAAGCAATATACTGAATGGGGGAAAGCCAGGTAAGTTAGTGGAAATTTTCTTGACAGTCAGTTCCATCTATGGATGTTGTGGAATTCTGTTTCTATTACTTCTCTTTTTGCATTTAATTTGACTTCAATCTACAGGTCCTCACAAGATTCAAGGGATTGGAGCTGGTTTTGTTCCCAGGAATTTGGATGAAGACATTGTTGATGAAGTTATAGAAGTAGAAATCTTGCCACCTTTATCTCTTTTTGGTGTTAACTGTTCTTTGTAAATGATATCTTTAGACTGCCCCTCTACAAATAATTGAGGATTGTTAATTAGAATACAGTTGATTGCACTATTTATTTCTGATGTTTCTTGGTCTAAATATCTTTCAGATTTAATAATAGCATAGCATTGGAAAGTGCATAAATGGTAGCCCTAGAAATGTTGATGCTTTGAACATCTATTGCTTCCAATAACATATAGCTCTGTTTATATTGCTTTATATCTTTTTCTTAACTTTTAGTGATCAAATTCTCAGCTATCTATTCCAATCTCAGCTATCTACTGAAAAATGTGTATTTTCTTTCTGATGGCCCTACTGAGCTTAGACCACTAAATGTCTATAATGAGCTTCGGTTTTAGAAATTACGTAGATGATTGCAATATGCAGGACTAGGCTGAGCATGTCTGTGTGAGTTTCAAGTAGCGTTTTTGTGACTGTCGGTTATTACACCTGCAGCATCTCAACTGTGATTTGGCTTATTGGCAGGTATCCAGTGATGATGCTGTTGAGACTGCAAAACAATTAGCACTGCAGGAAGGCTTACTGGTTAGTGGTTTCAATTTGACTTTTGTCATATTCAAAGTTTAAATTGATATTAACAATCATGTCCAAATCCATGTTATATCTATCTGATACTGGATCAAGATTGGAAATCCATGTTGGATGATTCCATTTGCTCCCTCACCATCCTTCGTATTCTATATTCATGAAAGTTTTGACTTACCTTCATTGGTGTTCTTTTTTTCTGATTAAGATACGGTATCATTTTTCCTCGCTGTAATAGTTGTCTTACTTTTACCTTCGATCTAGCTTAAACTAATCCCTCGCCTTTCTTTCCATCACCAAACTTGGGTTTCTGCATTTTTTTCTCTATTTCAGAATTTTTCCTTCTTTCTACTGACCGGATTTCTTTGAATAATTTAACTGCAGGTTGGCATATCTTCTGGTGCAGCAGCTGCTGCTGCAATCAAAGTTGGAAACAGGCCAGAGAATGCCGGGAAGCTGATTGCAGTAAGTTTGCTTGCCTCTTAGTAAAATGAATCACTCTATTGACTTATTATGGGTTTAGGATATGATCTATAACATCAAAGCTATAAACACATGTTATTTTGAAGTGTTACCACAAAAAAAAGAAAAAGAAAAAGAAAATCAAGTCAACAAGTGGTGAAAATTCTCTAGATAAATTGTACTGTATATTTGACATGTTTATGCGAAGTGGACCATTGCATATTAGCAATCGAGAAAGGGATTTAAGCATGCAATTCAAGGAACTTGCATTGAAACAGGATGATTTTACTTTTATACGATACACTTGGCATTGCTCGAACTTACTGAATCATCCATGTAACACAGCATTAAGTTATCCTTGAGCAGAAAATTGTTGCTTGAGCGTCTAATAGACTTGAGGTTTGTCTTTTGGGCTGTTGGTGGTTGGTTAGCTGATTCCCAGCAAGTTGGCCTGTGTATTTGGTTTACAGAGTCACTTGATTGACCAACTTGAATGCATGATTTTATGAACTGTCTAATCTTGAACTGAAATTTGTCGAACTCGGATTTGTCGTTTATTTTAGAGTTTGTTCATATTCTATGAGATAAAAGTAGAACAGATCAAATCCATCCAGTACGCTGGTTTGACCATGTTTTAAAGATGCAGTAAAATAGAAATAAATTGATGATGCTAGTGGGTGGAAAGCTTTAGCCAATGTTCTTGGTGACCACTAACATGTGATGGGTTTCAAAAGCCAAGTTTCTCGCTATCCTGTTTGACGTCAAGAACCACAGAAAAGTTGGCTGCTTATATCAGCTTTAACTAAATATTGTTTGTGGCCTCGTTGTCCTTGCAACCCTTCTCTGCTACTATTATATTCCTATCTCCCAGTTGGCAGCTAAGCTAAAATGGGATGTGGCCTCTACATTGAATATGATAACTTTGTTTTACTATTTTGTATTGCTTTTAACTTATCAGGTGAACTTGGTTGCTTACAGGTTGTATTCCCGAGCTTCGGAGAACGGTATCTATCATCTGTTCTTTTCCAGTCAATCCGCGAAGAGTGTGAGAAAATGCAGCCTGAGCTATGATTCCTCCCTGAGTTTGTTCTGAATGTTTCAGTTTTGGCTTCCAGTTTTATGCTTCCTCTACTATGTTCCTTCACGGCTTAGCTTGGTTATGCCCCTTATGAATCATGGTTAACTATGTTCAAACAGCTATTATTTACGCAAGACTCCTATTTCTGGGATTAGTGCATTGGTATTATTGGCCAAAGCAAGGATTATCATTTGATAAAAGTAGCACTGCTATTGTCAGATTTTGACGGTCATCTTGTAAGAATACTCTTTGCATTATTATATGATTATGATTAATGGAATAATTACTCAGCTACTAATAAACCCTGACGCCAAGATGACCTGAGACTCAAATAGTTCCGAAGGTTCTTCCCACTCGACTGTCCAAACTCACTTCCTTGGGGTTTAATTCAAGATTATGAGCTGATATGGTGCTGCATCTATCTCAAAACGATTCCCAATAATTTAGACTCAATTCATATCGTATATGGCTATGGTAAATTCGATATACACACCCTTATATTGAAGCATGGAAAACAGGGGAAATGCTACTCTTCAACTCAACTAGTAAAAGAAGAAAAGAAAATGTAGGTCTTCTAGATGAATCAAAAGGAACTCTGTTCTCAATTGGTTCTTGGTGCCTTGTCATCTTTTTTCTCCTTGCCTCAAATCTCACATGTGAATTCCATCTAGACACTTTCTTCAGTAAATAAAGAATGTGTGAGATAGCTTGGAATTCTGGAATACTTTGTCCTTTAAAGCCACCTATGCATCACCAACCCCATTTGTTCCAACCTCTAGTCACCCACTCTTCTCTCCACCATAAAAACAAAAGAAAAATATACAGTTGAAAGTTTCACACCTGTGAACAAACAATTATAATAATCTTCAGGATGAAACCTCTGCTGCCTAACAAAAGAATCACATGGTAGAAGGGCCCTTTGCCCACATTATCTTATGTTGAAGGCCTGATTAATTTGACAGCAGGAAAAAAAAGTTATCATGGGCTATGTGGGTGCAATAATAGTTTGAATCTTTTATAACAAGTTAGGTGATTCAGAATTTGAAGTGCTGTAGAGGTCCCCCTATCCTACTGTTCAGAAGGCAACAAACTATGTTAAGAGTGGACAGGAACATGCCCACACAAATGCCTAGGTGGAAGAAACTCGTGAATACTAATAGTTTTGTGCCATCTTTTCCAGGATGAGCATTGACAATCCCACTTAACTGTTGTGGATTCCAGGCGTGCAATGCATTAACAGTATTTTTTTGTTCTTCCTAGCCTGTAGCATCAACTGAGGAAAATCCTGGTGATGGTAAAAAGAGAAAGATAAAAAGTTTTATCATTATTTTCTATCACCTCGTGCCTTTTGACTAAAGCAACTTCTTCTAGATATACATATTTCCTATAGCTAATGGACGAAAGAGCAGAACTTAACAAGTCAATAACTTGGAAACTTCATATTTGTCAATATTGCTTAGAACAGTGGCAACGTTTTTCCTTCTTTTGTTAAAGCTATTTTTTCCATTCCTGGATTCTGAACTCAGGGCCTCCCATCCACCATGACAACTTATTTCCTTCATGATTAACAAGGATTCTTGCCCTTGCCCAGCCGCACTATCATGAAAACCGGGGCTGCAAATATTCATAATTGAGGTGCTTCAGTTGCAGGCAAGGTTATACCATTTTGGGTTTGCAAACAAATACAAAAAGCTATCATGATCTTGAAGGAGACGCAACACCCATGTGCTTATTTTTTCTATGTTTTGTATTCTTTCAAGCATACAGTTCTTGCTTTTCATGGTCTGTGCTGTATTTGTACACAACCAATAACAGTATGATGGCTTCACTTGCTTTTTCCAGGTTCAACCAAGATAAAGAGAATTTAATATGGGCTAAGATGCATCAACTTGGTGTTTCTAATTAATGTATTCATAAGTTTTTCATTAAATTTATACATTACTTCAGCCGGCCACGTGCCTTATCCATGATAATATGTTTTTTAGAATAATCCTCTTGGATTATTTTAGAGAAGAGTATTCTCGCAGGATTAAGTTTTTCTTGGATATGGATTGGTATCTATTAAGATAAATATTTTACCGACAGATAATATATCTCATGATGAGATTGTTTATTTTAAGTTGTGCTTCCATGATCTTGTTAAGAGTAAAGTACACAAAATTCGTCATATTCACCAAGTAATCAAACTAATAAATGGCAGTGACTAGAGAAGAATTTGGCAAACCAAAAAAGATTGATCCAGAAAATACTGATAACAAATGAAATTGCACATATTAATAACGTATGCAATTGATTCTACCTGGGATTTTGAGGAGACCATTCTAGAACTTTTTATAATGAAAATGACAAGCAGAATTGAACAATTATTTGGAGTGCATGAACATGTAATTTGGTCTTGACAATGATTTTCAACACTGTAGTCTACACCTTTTATTCTTCTAGATCAGTTTTCTTCATTTAGCATTTATCAGCAGTATCTCTTGACCATTTCAACGTTGCAAAATGGAGGGATTACCACAGAATCAGACGTTGAAAACGGAAAATCATTATTGATAGATTATCATCTAGAACAGTACTAAATTTTGGACCTGGTACCGGAACCTGGATTTATTTTGTTTCTGTCAACATCAACTCCATACTTGCCGTTGTCTCTATATATACACACACGTAGCTAGCTTCCCATATTGCAGTATAATAACTACTTCCGAAACAACAATCCTTCTCTGAATCACTTCAGGAAAACAATGGAGGTGAAAGAATCAGAGTCTTTTGTCTCTTACCCTCCAATCTCCTCCCTCAGGTGAGGAGGAGACAGAAACAAAATGCTCCATATATGATCATGCTTCTCTTTGTGATCATTCTTATGTATGTTTCTAATTATGCAGATGGTGGTCCAAGGACACGGTTGCTATAGTTACTGGAGCGAACAAGGGGATCGGGTTTTCACTGGTGAAGCAATTGGCAGAGCTTGGATTGACAGTGATACTGACTGCCAGAGATGGAGAGAGAGGGAAGAAGGCTGTGGAGTTGCTAAGAGATGATCATGGCCTCCATGTACACTTCCATCTTCTTGATGTGTCAAATCCTGCTTCCATCAAAACATTTGCGCTGTGGTTTGAGAAGAGATTTGGAGTGCTGGATATTCTTGTAAGTTCTGATCCTTTTCTATGGATTGCTTGTTCTTGCTTCATCATCATCAGGGACATTATTTCCTGCCCAGTTGGTAAATGTATGATCATAGAACAACTCCAGTATAGGTTAGGTTTCTTTAACATGGCACAAGAGACAAGAATAGCTAGGGCTAGTTTTTTCTTTTATCTATTTTTTTTTCATAAACTCTTGCAGAAAATATTCTCTACATGTTTTTTTTTATGAATATCGATGTGTATTAAGAAAAGGAATATACAATCTGTACAAAGATATCCAGAACATGTAAAATTATCCAGAACGATCAAAATGAAACATTTCCCAGGACACTCAAAATGAAACTTCCTGATACTATAACTGATATGTAGTATCCGGAAGTGTCACCTGGCAGAAGAACTACCTAGCCAGCACCAAAGCAAAGTCAGCTGTTTATTCTCTACATGTTTATGGCATTCAATTTAATTTGGGTGCATATCTCAATGTGATACTTCCAATAACATGAAATCAATAGCAATAAAAGAAAAGCAGTCCTAAGTCTTGCATTGATCGAAGTGCCTAGGTTGAATTTGGGGATCCCAATAAATTTTGGTGATTTCAATGCACATTTATTTCTTTTTACATGAATTTTTAGAACTAAGTATGTTTCCAAAATTGCAAACATCATGATTGATGATAAAATTTAGGGTTCTTGGAAGCAAATGAAATTTATGAGATTCCCTTCTAATTCATGAAAACCCTATTCCAATTTACTCCAAATCTATTTGCATCATTGGGTTTGATTTTCAACAGCTAGGTCTTGTTCTCCAATGTAGTATTCTACAAAAACCTTGAAAAAATCAGTACTACTAGCCGGTCTATCACATGCATTATTATTATTATATGAACTTGCTACTTTGTTTAGTCACATGGATTGGCGTTGATGGTTATTTTAAGAATACAACTTTGACCTATAACATCAACCACCAATTGTCGGTGTTTGGCATAGGACAACCTTTCCTTTAGGACATTTGTCTTTATAAGTTCAATATAATATAGAATAAGAGTCATCTAGTTTCTTTCATTTCCATTTTTTATTTAGTGATGGGTCACGATGCTTCATATTATATTAGTTCGTACTAATAATATTTTTAATACTAATCCAAATTCAAGCCAAATAATCATTGTATAGTATATCTAAAGAATCGAACTTGAAACCTTGATTAAATCGGTATTTTTCTTTATAATGTTTACCGTTGTCTGCTCAGGTAAACAATGCTGCTGTATCATTCAATGAAATCAATGAGAACTCAGTGGAACATGCAGAGACTGTGATCAGAACCAATTTCTATGGAGTTAAATTGCTAACCGAGGCTGTATCGCATCTGTTTCGTCGCTCGTATTCTATTGGCAGGATCTTAAACATCAGCTCAAGACTGGGTTCTATTGGTGTAAGTAATTAAGAATTAATTTCCCTCTGAACTGATGAGAAGGAATCTTGTATTTGTATAGGTAGAAATGAAGCATGTGAGACAACAGCAAGACTTTCTGACAGTAACACATTAAGGAAATCAGCTTGATGAACATGAGTAGACACATGCATATGCTGTCCCCTTTGTTTACTACCTTTCATGTATAAAACTAGTTGAAACGGTCTTAAAGATTTTGGACTCATCAATCACAGATTTCCAATTATTGATCACATGAGAATACGCAGAAGCAAGCCATCCATTGATGCTAATTAATTAATCATTAATCCTTTTTTCCTGCAGAAAATGAGGAACCCGGCCATAAAAGAAATGTTACAGAGTGAAAATCTATCAGAGGAGAAGATCGAGGGAATGGTGGACTTGTTTCTTGAAGATGTGAAGAAGGGGACATGGAAGAATCGGGGGTGGCCAGAATACTGGACAGATTATGCAGTCTCAAAGGTGGCACTAAATGCATACTCGAGGATCTTGGCCAAACGTTACATGGGGTCTGGGTTGAGTGTAAATTGCTTTTGCCCTGGCTTCACTCAAACATCCATGACTCGTGGCATAGGCACCCACTCTGCAGCTGATGCATCCCTGGTTGGAGTCAAACTGGCTTTGCTCCCTCCTGAGAAGCTATCAACTGGGAAGTTTTATGTAGGTTTTAACCCTGGAATCACTTCTAAATTGTAATAAGCTTCAAGTATATCAATTTATATGCTTCTCTATGGAAATCCAAGTATGCAAACAGGATCCAGATAATTAGAAGTCACCAAAATGTAGACAATACTTTTTAAAAAATATATTTTGTTATTAAAAAAGAAAATTATAGCTTAGATTAGGGTTAGGTAATACGTAGGGAATCATTTTATAAAACATATGATGTCAACATCAAGGACTACTACCAACGAGGTGTTGGCGCAGTGGTCTACAGCATACTGTGTTCCCTTAATTCAAGGTACCGGATTCGATCCGGGAAAACTGCGAGGTATGGAAAGTGCACTATTGGTAGTGGTCCCACATAAAAGAGGTGAATATTGTACCGTACTACTCATGGCTGCAGGCTAAATACCTGTGAAGTGAGTCGGGTGATCGAGCCACGAGAGATATTAGTCTGGTTATCGACTGAGATACTCTTCATTCTCAAAAAAAAAAAAAAATATCAAGGACTACTAGTTCTTTTTTATTTATTTAGAACCTAGTTAGTATGGTCGTTTGTACCAACTGCATAGAATATATATATAATATTTATGTAATTATTAATATTTTTGGCACAATGATGACATGGAAAAATAAATAAATGGGTTAATAAGTATATTTGAGAATCTATTTTTTATTGGGCTGAACTAGTCTGTACAAAATTTAAGGTCTCAAGACAAAAGCAAGTCCAGTAAGAAAATGTCTTGGCCCAAAAGCCCAATCTGAACATTATATCCAAATGAGCAGCTGAGCGGGCCAGAAGCTAACTCAAGTTAATTGATAAGCAGCGGTCCCAATTAAGCAAACGTGAGAAAGCCAGGGTTTTTAGGTATAAAAGTGGGTTTTTGAGCTCTTGTGATTCAGGTTCGTCTTGTAGTACTATTCTTCTCTCATTCCTGATTTTGTTGTGAGTGCTCCCTTTGAGCTTCACTATTTTGTTGAGATATATGTTTCTTTCTTGTTATGATTTAATCTAATGTTGCTGGAAGCAGTGTGATGCAACTTATTTTGATTAGTTAACGTCGTTTTTTGGGTGTGATTGAGCAGTTGGGTTGGTTTATTTGTGGTAGTTGATTCTTATGTAAAAAACAGAGGTTATTTTTCGTTCTTTGTTAATTTAGTATATTTTCGGGATATTGAATAATGGGCTGGGTTCGTTTTTGCTTTGTTCCAGGATTTTCACTATGTAATTTGTTCCTGAATTTTTTTTTTTTGGGTGCTGTTTGAGAAATTTGTGGCATGAACCGGGGCATAAAATTTGCTAGTGAATAGATATGTTGAGAAATATCCTAAAGGGATGGGTAGGAAGTAAATCAATGTACTGTGTTCTTGAACGTTTTAGCTTTTCATCGTTTCTGTTTGTTGGAAAAAAAATGATTGGGATAACTGCATCATTTTGCTGTCTTTGGTATTAGATCTTGTGGTATAGATTCTTTCTGCGGTTAAATTTCACCCTTATCATGTTAAAGTAAAGCTCTACTATTAGTTTGTCTTGTTGAATAAGTAGTTTCAGTTCGGCTTTTCGTCTTCCTTTCCTGAGTGGGAAAAAGAAAAACTTGGTGTTGGGTGCATCTGTGGTTGTCCAGTGCTGTAATTGACCTCGATTCATAGTTTTCTGTTGGATTACCTGCTAAATATTCATAATTTTGAAGTGTTTTTGAACATCTACCACCACAACTTGGTGGCTTCCATGTGATACTCTCTAATACATTCTTCATTGACTGAGGCTGTAGATACTCATTTTAAAACTCTGTTCTAATGTTGCAATAAGTTTTATGAAAGTGTGATGCCTAATAACTGATAGGAACCAACTGGTTAACTTAAGCCAATTGCATCTTTCTAATGAATCGGTAGAGTAATATTTTCTTCAAAACTACAGCATGAATAACTACTTAGATTGTAGAATGGCCTTAATGATTTAATTCGTATTTCATATTACTCAGTTTTCAGCATCTTTTTTTATCCAGGAAAAGTTGTTAAAGAGAAGAGTAATGTTTAATTCTGTATTTACAGCGTTGGTGGGCATAATCCAGAATCAGTTCTGAGAATTCAGGCAAAAAAATGACAGGGCTTTTGGGATATAGTAACCTGGCACCAAAGACCAAGAATGTAGTCGTTGCTGGTGGCTTGTCAGCCTTTGTCTTTGGGGTGTATTTCTACACCATGAAGGCTGTTGGAGGCACGGATGAACTTCAGGTGGCTATAGATAAGTTTGAAGAGCAGAAAAGCAAGCAACAGCCTGGAGCAGCTATCTCTTCAAAGGCTTGATCTTATAATCCGCGGTGTATTGGTTTGGTCCATGACAAGGTGAAGGATATTTTGTGTATAACTTGCCTCTACTTTCACAATACTATGCTTATCTGTGTTTGATCAGTCTGAAGATGGAATAAAAAAACTGTTATTTATTTAGCTAATACTTTCATTTGTCCTGCTGGGTTCTGATTCATTTGATGATATAATCACACCCTTCTTAAATTGCTGGATTCATAATGAAGTATCTTGATAGGGCACCACTAGGTAAGGAACATTAGCTGTTGCAACCAGGCAACATTTGTTCTGTCACTGGCCGTAGATATTCTTCTATTCTAAAAAAAACATGAGCTCCTATTGAAGCATCGAAGATGGAACTCGGAATTAGTATTGATTTTGAATGCAGAAGTGAACACAGATAACCAATCTCAATGGATATGATGCAGAAGCCACAAACTGGCTCAAGATCATTCTCATAAATAATTATTTTTAGTCGAAAATATCAAAGTAACAACCTCGAAGTTAACAGGTAAGTTGGGGCTGCTCATTTAGGTTCCTCAGGGATAGACAAATATGACTTCAGTCTTCCCACCATATGTGGTACGGATTTCATGCTATCTTGGATTGATTGGTCAACACATGACTCTAAGCCTCTGAGAGCATCAGATCCAATAGAGTGCATCTTTGTTTCCTCAAACTTGTCCTGGCAAACCATTATAGCTCTACTCAATCTTTCCTGTATTCAGTTTTCCAGAAGAAAACAATTAGAATAGCCACATTTTAATGCACCAACACAAGCACCCCTGAAATATGAGATAGACAGGAAATGGTGACCAATCAAACCTGGGGATGGATATTTAACAGGAAAAAAAACATTACCACGCAAACAAAGATTGATATTTCAACAAGCCAATCTTTCTGTCCTACTCTAAGGTGCAAGACACTGATCAATCACTGGATCATCAGTACAATAAATTATCCCATAACCATTATCAAATTGATAGCTATACTCTAGAGTCAGCTTTCATACTCATCAAGAACTTAAACAACACACATGATCTTCAGAACTGATTTCAGAAAGGGAAATCATCTTCACATTCTGCCAGGTAAAACTATAGGTGTAAAAGAAGAGAGGTACTGAGTAGGAAAAGGAAATGAACTTACTTGAAGCTTGTTCATTTCATTCTCAAGATGATTTTGAGCATTGACAACTGGGACGCTACAATTCTCAACACAATTGCTTATCTCTTCTTGCTTCCTTCTCCGATCAAAGCAATCGTATGCACACTTGAAGTATGCTTGCTGAAATAAAATGTTTTAAACAATCTACCCCCGAACAAATATTACTTTGCAATCCATAATTGAGAAAATTGAAATATGAAGACAGAATTTTTCAGTTTGTTTCCTGAGAAAATTGACAATACCTCTCCCGACAAAATCAAAACTTCAAAAATTTTCCAAGGTTAAACATTTAGAGCTTGTATCATCTGAAACAACACGAATCGATACACGAACTTATCATCTGCCTTTAACCCTACCATACAAAATTTTCATTTTCGAACACCAAAATCATGCATCCCCCACAACAATCTAAAGAAAACCCACGTCACAAACAAAAAAAGAAGGAATTAACAGAAAGATTGCCTTCAATGAAGCTTATACCTGAAGAGTATAAGCAATGTGGTCGTTGACAGGGGCGAGTTGGGTCTGAGCCGCAACGTTGATTTCGTTGATTTTTTCACCCAGCCTTCGTTGCACTTTCTGAGCTTCAAGTGCTGCCACGTGATCCATGTTTCTTGGTTCTTGCCCTAACAAAAAGCAGAGAACTTGGGATTCTGGGTTTTGAGTTTACAGTTTCTGGTTGATGATTAGGGTTTAAGGGGTTTAATGTGGTGGTGGAGGATTGCCTCAGTTGGGTGACGAGCAAGGCAGGCAGGCTGGTTGGGTTGGACTGGGCTTAGGCTATTTGAGCTGGGCTGGGTTTATAATAACTTTCGCACAAGTCCATCGGGCTTTCCTTGCTTGTTTGTTTCCTTGTACTGATCCTATTCCTTGTTTTTCTGTGACTGCATCCAAAGATCTCATGTTCATTACTGCAGTTTTTCCTGATAATGATGACCCTTTTAATGGTTTTGGTAACCGCAGTTTCAGCAGACTTCTCATCAGACTCAGATTACTATCTGCTAGAGTTTCTAGCTACTTCTAGGGTACATTTATTGAGCTTTGATTTGCAGTAACAGACATTGTTTGATGCTACATATGTTAATGTCAGCAAGGTTGACAGGTATAGAGAAAAATCATAAGACAAACAAGGCATACATATGCAGGTGAGAGCCATTTTACACAGGAAACGCAAAGAGAATCATATATGGCTGGAAAATCTGCTGAAGAAATAAAGCCACATTGTCAGATTATTGAGGCAATTCTTACGCAGGGCTCCATCTTATTCAATATCCTTTCGTTTTCTGATAGCTTCCTAGCAATACTTGCATTTTCTAGGATCCCTCTGCTTTCAGGGGATTCCAAAACAATGTCTAACAAATATGCTGAAATATAATGATGTTCAATAGTTCAGACTCACAGACTCTTAAGCCTTCACCTCCACTTGCTCCAATTTAGCAACTGGCATCAACAATGCAGGTCGCTCCTTCCCATTGGCATCCAAATGAGCCTTGTGGTTATTCTGATAAACAGGATTTGATGTCAACACTCGCAACTCTGAACCTCCAACAATCTCCAGAACTTCAGGCAACCCATTAATGCATCCTTTCGACATGCCCACATCAATCCTGATTGCCCTGTCTTCACATGCCCCGTTAATCCCACTCTCCTGAATCGTATGTCCCATGATCATCCTCTTCACCCCAGGCACAGTAGCCAGTACATGCTCAAGGGCAGAACAATCACACCTCTCCTTAATCTCCTCCGAGAACTTCCTCAGCCAGACTACGGCGTTCCTTCCCTTGCAATGCCCCGGCGCATATTTTCCTGCCAACCCAAATACCCAATTTCTAACCTCTTCATTAATCCGCTCCAACCCATACTCGGCGTGCTCCGCCAACAATCCTCCATGCACGAAAATCGAATCGCCGACTACCAAAACCGTCACGTTCTCCCCCAGAAATCTCCTCGCCACGGGCCCGTCTGGTCTCAACGCAGCTATCCTAGCTCTCATTCCGTTAACATGCTCTTCTTTGACACCACGAAAACGGAACGGGATCCCATCGAACAGGTCTCTCCTCGTTTCCCCCGAGCACAAGCCCTTAATTTTCTCACCCAGGTAATACCAATTAGCCCAATTTTCGAACTCCTCAAGCCCCGATTTCGTAACGTACCGAAAATCTCCTTCCATGTTCATTATCTCATGGTTACCATGCATCGTAACGAGACGCCCTCCGCTTTTACTCGCTTCTCTCTTCAACTTCTCCAAAAAATACAGAATCTTCAGCTCCTCGCCACCGCGGTCCAGAACGTCGCCGATTTGGACAACGGTCGACGACCCGCCTGCCCACTCATCGGACCCGTTGATCACACCGGAAAGCCGGAGGGATTGCTTAGTTTTCTCAAGATCTCCGTGTAGATCCCCGACCGCGACCAGTCTAGTTGGAGCAGGGTACCGCGTCTGGAGGGGTTTCGGCGAGGAACTGGTGGTTTGAGAACTTGGGTCGAGGTGGTTATGAGGGGAGGGAAGGAAAAGGCCGCCGCTGACGGTGAAGTCAACGAATGTATCCACGAATGAGGAGACGAGATTTGGGACGTTTTTGCAGAGAGGGCTCTCTTCTTTGTCTTCCATTTTGGTTTTCTTCCTTTCCTCCATCAGTTCAATAACCGCCGCCTTCCACTCAGGACAAAAAGTTATATTCTTTGCCTATTGCTAAGCCATGGCCATAACTAAAGACCAAAGGCAAGGGATCGAAGTATATATTGCATAAAATCAGAACAGACCAAGACCAAAACTTTTAAACTACCATTGGCTTTCAATCGTACTAGCAAGTCATATATGTCCATTGATTCTTCCAGGGAACCACATCTTTGTTAAAGATCCAGCTGATACCCTTGGTGGGTGCGCCCCCAAAACCCTCTTTCTTGTGCTCTTCCCTGCAATTCCTGCAATTCCTGCAATTTTCCCTACTCCTTGATCTAACCCACAAACATCATCCTGGGCTAGTCTCCCTTCAGTTTCTTGTGCTCTTTCCAATGTCTCAATGTAGTCAGCGATGACATTTGCTCCAATCCTCGATGCAACACTTGAAAATATGTGACAAACATCATGTTTGATGGAAAAGATGATTTCTTTTGTGACTGTGATTTGAGCCAATGTCACCATTGTTTCATTTGGATCAAGTTTGAACAAGCTTTTTTCGTCTGAAAAAAATTGCCATAAACCAATATGGGTTTGGCTTTGAAAAACATTTGATCCCTTAAGCATTTTTCATACAGCTCCTCATGCTATCGAATTAAATATCGAAGAAATAAATTTGGTACGAGTCACGGTAAGAGATTATTCCATTCTTCATAATTTAAAAAAAAAGAAAATTATCAAAAAAAGGTGAAGCAATAAAAGGAGTGTAGAGATTTTTCTGATGGGAGCAGTTCAGGATTATAAAATAATCCTGCCTCAGGCTGCCTTAGCGGGTTGGACCAAAGACCAAAAGGACGAACAAAGATCAACTCGGACCTGAAATAAGCAATAACATTGTTCCCTTTGCATTCTTGAACTTTGCGTTCACTTCCGCAGCCTAGCGCAACCCAAGTTTTGGGCCAAAATTTAACAGGCTTCACTAGGTTTGGGCTTTATTAGACATATAGCTACTCTTCTGGCTTAATGTCGACCAGCTTGTCAGTAACCTTGGCCTCTTAATCTTAATATAATATGGATCAAATAAATATTACCAACAAAATAAAGTTTTTATTTCTATAACTACATATAATATAATGAATATAGTTCCTCGTAAACTAATCATGTTAAGTTATTTAGGTATGTTCGGTCAATTTATTATTATAAAATTAATTTAATAATTATTAATTTATTGTATTTCTAATCCAAATATCACCTCTAATTGTGTGTTTAATTTTTACTAGTGATTGTTTGATTCAGGTTAGCATTACTTTTCATAAATGACGTAGTTTTTTATCTGGATTTGGTCACAGTGATTGATTAGGTCACATTTAAAATCTGGGACGTTATGAGGTTGACAGGTGACAAGACTAACAGGGTTTGTGAGAAAAAGCTTAGGTCATCCCTTTTTACGGCATTAATGAGGTTTACCAATACATAAATAAGATGTAATGATAAAAACTCTTTGATAAGATAGGATTATCAAATCTGTGAGATAGTGAAATCCATCTTATCCTTCAAAAAAAATTGCATTCAATGCATTCCAATCCTTATAACAATTTGAGCTATTTATGATCCCATATGCACCTAATAAATACATCCAATAAAATTAATTTAATGCTTAGTTGTTGAAAATATTTAATTGTTGAGGATAGATATCTTTTAATATAAAAAAATGAATTTAATAATTTTTATTTATTTTATTTCTAATTTCATCTTGTTATATAACAAGATGTGATGATAAAAATGAGTTGATAAAATAGGATACAGTGTCCTCTTAATTCCAGCTCATTATTCTGGACTAAACTAGAAAGAAAAGAGTATGGTTCAACTAAATAATTTGATTGTAACTGAGATAATAATGTGATATCTATCTATCTATTCTATCTAATAATGCAAATAAGGAGGGACTGCACCGAAATTTCCTTCTCCTTCCATTATCACTTATAGTTTGACTATTGGGGCTATGTTTGAATGAACCGTACAACGATTTCAACTAGTGTGAGGAGGACAAGCTCCATGGCTAATAAGCACTCCACACACTCTCAACCACATGACTATAACACAGTCCCTACTGTCATTAAGTTCTCAGTCAACAAAGGCGCACTGCTCAGTCACTTCACTCAATTATACAGAGACCGGTTCTATTTTGCCACCTTAATCTTTTGAACAAGCTAGCCAGTTAGTCAACAAGTTTGACTCAGGTACAATTACTTATACTTTTCAAAAAGCAAGCAAGAGCAACTTTCTGCAGAACTAGAAAAGCAGATTGCATTTATAACCAGCCATGAGCATGAGAAGAGTAATAGACAGGGATCCTGTGAGCATCAATCAATATCTGTAATCTATGTCAATCCTATATGAAACCAGGCTTTCAAAGACCAAGTCTCCTTTCTGTTTAGAAATCTTGTTCTACTTATTACCGTGTCAATACAGAATTCAATTCTTGATTGTGTACTTTGTTAAGACAGAACCTAAAACTTAGTCAAGGACCAAAAGTTTCATGATGGGTTCTTACTGATAATTTAATTGGTTCATTCGTAAATACAAAATTCAAATTCTGATTAAATACTTTGTGTCGAGTTCTTATTGATAATTTGTCCAAATGTGTGATTTCATAAAACAGGAATCCAAAACTTAGTCGCTACATAATTGATCACATCGAGGACGAAAAAGCTTCGTGTTGATGAAACTCTTTTGATCTGCGCAGTAGCTTTTGACAAAAGGAATGATGCCACAACCCGGTCCCCGGACCCTTGGCCCAGCGGGCCTGGACGTGTATTTGTGCGTGATGGATCACAACTGCAACGCTCAGTTGGGCTTTTAACCACAGGGCCCAAAAGATGTATCTTGTTACAAATTATACCATCACACAACACATATAAGCCCAAGACCTCTCTCGCTCCTTTCCGATGTGGGATTAGGTAACCTGACCCCCTCTACGGGCTGGGTCTCACAATCTCCTCTCCTTATAGACCTCGTGTCCTCACGAGGGGAGCCAAACGTAACTGACTTGGGCCCAAACTCACGGGCCCAAACGTGAACACACAACACGGCCCAAGCCCACCCGGAAGAAGGAACGAGATCGGCTCCGTTACCATTTCTCACGACCCGGCCCAACGGGCCCAGACGTGTATGTGCGCGTGATGAATCACAATTGCAACGCTTCTCTCAACACATATAAGCCCAAGACCTCTCTCGCTCCTTTCCGATGTGGGATTGGGTAACCTGACCCCCTCTACGGGCTGGGTCTCACAATCTCCCCTCCTTATAGACCTCGTGTCCTCACGAGGGGAGCCAAACGTAACTGACTTGGGCCCAAACTCACGGGCCCAAACGTGAACACACAACACGGCCCAAGCCCACCCGGAAGAAGGAACGAGATCGGCTCCGTTACCATTTGTCACGACCCGGCCCCCGAACCGTCGGCCCAACGGGCCCGGACGTGTATGTGCGCGTGATGGATCACAATTGCAACGCTTCGTCGGGCTTTTAACCACATGGCCCAAAAGATGCATCTTGTTATTGTGAGACCCAGCCCGTAGGGGCGGTCAGGTTACCCAATCCCACATCAGAAAGGAGTGAGGGAGGTATTGTGCTTATATGTATTGTGTGATGGTATCATTTGTAACAAGATGCATCTTTTGGGCCCTGTGGTTAAAAGCCCAACTGAGCATTGCAGTTGTGATCCATCACGCACACATACACGTCTAGGCCCGCTGGGTCAAGGGTCCGGGGGCCGAGTCGTGACAAATGGTAGCAGAGCCGATCTCGTTCCCTCTTCCGGGTGGGCTTGGGCCTTGTTGTGTGTTCATGTTTGGGCCCACGTCAGTTACGTTTGACTCTTCTCGTGAGAACATGAGGTCTATAAGAAGGGGAGATTGTGAAACCCAGCCCGTAGGGGGTCAGGTTACTCAATCCCACATCGGAAAGGAGCGGGGGAGGTCTTGAGCTTATATGTATTGTGTGATGAGATTGTGAGACCCAACCCGTAGGGGGGGGTCAGGTTACCCAATCTTACATCTGAAAGAAGCGGGAAAGGGTCCGGGGGCCGAGTCGTGACAAATGGTAGCAGAACCAATCTCGTTTCCTCTTTCGGGTGGGCTTGGGTCGTGTTGTGTGTTCATGTTTGGGCCCACATCAGTTATGTTTGGCTCTCCTCGTGAGAATATGAGGTCTATAAGAAGGGGAGATTGTGAAACCCAGCCCGTAGGGGGTCAGGTTACTCAATCCCACATCGGAAAGGAGCGGGGGAGGTCTTGAGCTTATATGTGTTGTGTGATGAGATTGTGAGACCCAACCCGTAGGGGGGTCAGGTTACCCAATCTTACATCTGAAATAAGCGGGAAAGGTCTTGGGCTTATATGTATTGTGTGATGGTATTATTTGTAACAAGATGTATCTTTTGGGCTATGTGGTTAAAAACCCGATTCAATATTGTAGTTGTAATCCATCACGAACACATACACGTCTGGATCCGCTGGGCCGAGGATCCAGAGAGCCGGATGGTGACAAATGATATCTTGTAATCAAATCAATTCCCATGTTTCGTTTTATTTGAGGACGGAAAGCTTCGTGTGAGATAATTCCATGGTCTGCAAGCAAGACACGTAAGGACGATAAGAATAGTGAAATCTTCTTGAATATGTGGTGAAGATGGATGGATTCCTGGCGGTTTCGTCGTTTCCAAATGGGAAATAAGTAAATATCTTCAATGCCAATAATTATACTGAAAAGACAACCACACAGATAAATAGGAGTATTTGGCTGGATATATAACATTAATTAACGTCTAATTACTGTGGCTGACTAAATGAATATACTATGGTGAAGGTGAATTTATGTCGCCAATTAATGAAATAATTTTTCTCTTTTTTTTCCAAATATTCCTGCGTGTATATATATGCAACTTCAGCGAACAAGTTTCCCAAGGTTTCCTAAAGTTACCTAAAGTTTCCCAAAGTGGGTTTCCTGGATACTATAGCTACCAAGACTAAGAGAGTAGTATCAGCAATGGATAATGGAATTGGGATCCTTGAGTTCATGCATGGAAAGAACTATTTCATTACTGGTGCTACTGGATTTCTGGGGAAAGGTATGCACTGCTGTTGCTGACATATTAGTTTCTTTTGGCAAATTCTTATATGTTGAGTCCATCTTTCTTCTACAGTTTTAATAGAAAAGATGCTGCGTGCGAGTCCTGACGTGGGCAAGATTTTCCTTTTGATAAAAGGGAAAGACCATGAACAAGCCATGAACAGAATAAAAAATGAAGTATATATGCTTTTCCCTACGTCACACCTCAATATGAAGTCGTCTCTGTCTCTGTTTGAGGTAGAAACATAAGCGTGGTTTTGCATGTTTTTTTGGTACAGATCTTGGACAATGAACTGTTCAAGAGTTTGAAGAAAATCCATGGGAATTCGTATCAGAACTTCATGAGGAGGAAGCTGGTTCCAGTGCTTGGCAATGTTTGTGCATCTGATCTTGGGATAGATTATGAAACCACTACCAGAATTACAGAGGAAATTGATGTGATAGTGAACTCAGCTGCCACTACAACAATGGATGAAAGGTGATATTCTGGGTACACTTGTTTACCAATATTTCTGATTATCTTCTGGGGAATACGAGTTTTATAAATGAAAAAAAATCAAAAAAATTGTACAGATACGACATTTCCCTTGATACCAACACTAAAGGACCTGCTAGACTCATGGAATTTGCAAAAAAGTGCCGCAAGTTAAAGCTTTTTCTGCATATATCAACAGGTATATATATTTTATGTACCAAAAATAGTGTAAAGAAATCATGATCAACTTTTCTAAAATTGTTGTGAACACGATACAGCATATGTGCATGGTGAAAGACAAGGAATATGCTTGGAAAAGCCTTTCTGCATGGATCAAAGAACGACGGAGGACAGCTTCACAGGGCACTCACCAGTCATCCCTGTTCCTTTTTTAGATATAAATGCTGAACTCAAGTTGGTGGACTCTATCATGAAAGAATGTGATGACGACAAGGAAAGAACAAAGAAGATCACAGATTTGGGGACGAGAAGGTTAGTCCATCATATACATCTTGATATCTTTTTCTGTCCATGTGAGATTAATTTCTATCATGGATTTTGATTTAAGAGTTCCTACTGTTATATATATCTAATAGAGCCAAGAGCTATGGATGGAGGAACACATATGAGATGACCAAGACAATGGGTGAGATATTGATTGACAGGATGAGAGGCAATATACCCACTGTTATTGTCCGTCCTACCATTATTGAAAGCGCCTACAGAGAACCCTTTCCTGGATGGATAGAAGGATATAAGTAAGTTTTTGTCCATTTTTTGGTCTCTGTTTATGACCTTAATTAACTTTATCTTACACGAGCTAATCGTCACCACAATTACTTCCCTCCTTGAATGGAAATCAGGGTGCTAGATCCAGTTATCTTATCATATGGAACAGGCCGGCTGCCAGCTTTTATAGGGGATCCTGATGCAGTTTTTGACATTGTAAGTACCCTATAGCACCTGCAAATTGCAGCATATGCAGTAACTTGGAAACGTCTAACTCCTTGAGATGTATAGGTTCCTGCAGACATGGTAGCCAATGCAATCATTGCTATGATGGCAAAGCATGGGACTGCAGCTAAACCAGAACTGGATGTTTACCAAATCGCCTCATCTGTTGCGAATCCGATGAAGTTCAAAGAACTGAACGAATATAGTTATGACCATTTTAAGTCATCGCCATTAACGAAGCAAAGAGGGAAGACGACTAGCTTTAAAGTGATGAAGTTGTTGGATTCTCTTGACAGTTTCTCCAGTTTTATAAGGACAGAGACAATGAAGCAACTTGGAATGACAGAAACTCTAATGAAATTGAACCCTCAACTCTATCAGAGAAAGAAAACTGAATGCAACAAAAGAGTGCATCAATATATCCGCATGGCTACATCTTATGAGCCATATAGCTTCATCAAAATACGGTAATCTTTGCATTTTTTTAATCTGTGAATCGAATATGCTCAATTTTAATTCGGTCAATGATTTTCAAATTGAACGGCTGAATTTCCTGTAGGTTTGACATGGGAAATACCAAGAGATTAATGGAAGAACTCTCTCTGGAAGAGTATAATCAGTTCGGATTTGACATAGGAAAAATAAACTGGCAGGATTACATTACAAATATTCATCTCCCAGGTTTAAGGAGGCATGTTCTCAAAGAACCACCGTCTGCTGCAGACTCATATTCCACTTCAAGGCTTTAAATGGCGTATGAACTTTCTTTCAGCTTTCAGAAAACAATATCGGAATGGTCTGTGGTGCACCATATTTAGGATTGTAAAATTTGGTGTTGATAAACATTTGTGCTCTGACCAATGTTCTGTATGAGAAGGTTGGTTTGCTTCTTTGTGTTTCTCTTTCAATTATGGCTATCGCTATCAGGATTCTGCAATAATGTAAACAAGTATAGCCACCGACAAACTCCCACGAAAGGTTGGAAGGGAAAGGCTGTGATTTGCTGAATCTGCGAATAAATATATATATTTATTTTCAAATTCGATATATTTTCAGCTGAATTTGAATTATGAGTTCTAACATCAGAAAGACAAATGGTGGTTGAGTAAGAGTTCTAACATCAGAATGGTCCCAGAGCAATTATGGTTCTTTGAAAAGTATGGGGGAGGAGGAGCTATCAGTGTCAAATGTGTTTCTCACTAGTATCAGACAATTGTGAGCTTTAATTGTTTGAAGGGACTGGCAAATGAGTAGGCGGCTACCTATGCCATCATCGTGGCAGCCGCCGAAGCACTATTTCGTCGGTTGCTGTGAGTGATTTCTTCCATTCCGTGACCAAAAAGTGACTGAAACAGTTTAATTCCAAGTTTTCCAAGGCTGGAGATAGTCCTGAACAGAAGACTAACAAAATAAAACTATTTTAATAATATTTTTTTATTATTTAAAAAATAAAAAAATTAAATCTTATTTTTCCCATAACTCTCTCTTCTTTCCTATAAGAGACCGTTGCATCGAATTCTGGTGGATAAGTATTGCTAAGTCAATTCGTTATTAAATCAGAAATATTATAAATATAAAGAAAATCCATCGATAGATTCTGTGTCTCCTGTTTGTTCCAAGGCTACCCCATTGTCTGCACCAAAGAAACTCCCTTACCCGTTTCGTAATAAAGGCTGGCAATGCCAGCTCTGAAGATCTGAAGGTGAGGATTTGGTCAGCATCCTGTTTCTTGTTCGTTGCAGTTAGACAGGAGGATTCTGACAAAGGAATGATAAGACTCTATCATGTCAGGCTATCTAATGGATAATAACCTTAGATTTGCGTATTGCATCTAGTGGGAAAATCTGAAGAACATCTTGTAGGATTTTTACAACAGAAATAATGTGCGGCTGAATAATAAAATTTATCTATCGAGATTGATCACATTGTGACGATAGATCTCGTTTTTGTTCCTTGACGAAAAGCTTTGTGTGATAAAAATTAAGATTTTATTTTGATATTGTCGACAATATTGAATCCAGAATTTCTTTAGCCACCGCATGATCATTGACTGATGAAAATTAAGATGATTTCTAAACCAGAACCTATCATTTGTTCATTTCCCGATGAGGTAAAGCTCCACATGATGATTTTTTTATGCACTTTCTAGTTTGTTCCATTTATCGCAGATAAGGAAGATAGCACATTAACATGTTCTTCAGTAGGTGGTCAGGGCGGTTCCTCTTGGATGAGGAAAAACAACACCTACCCATCTTCAATACAGTCAGTACTGAAAAGCCAAGCCAGCAACTACTCATTTTTAAACTTATATTCCATGAGCAAGCAAAGCTATGCAGTATCAAAAGAAAGCTCCTTGATTTTCTGATCTTCATGATATGCTTATTCATTGCCAGTGAACAAGTTTCCCAAGGTGGGTTGCAGGGGAAACTATAGCAGCTTCCGGCATTAGAAGAGTCGAGCGTAACACTAATGGATGATGGTATTAGGATTCTTGAGTTCCTGCATGGAAAGAACTATTTCATCACTGGTGGTACAGGGTTCCTGGGGAAAGGTATGCACTAATTTATACTCATTGCCTATATGTATAACCAGGTTTCCTGTTTCAGATTCTTATATGTCCAGTCCTTTTCTTCCTTTTACAGTTTTAATTGAAAAGATTCTGCGTGCGAGTCCTGATGTGGGAAAGATTTTCCTCTTGATCAAAGGGAAAGACCATGAACATGCAATGCACAGAATAAAAACTAAAGTACGTTTCTTCCCTGGATTTTCAAACTTAGGTAACCATCTTGTATCTTGACTGCAGTGAACAGTTCAAGTGTAATATGTATCTTTTGTATAGATCGTCGACAGTGAACAGTTCAAGTGCTTGAAGAAAACTCAAGGGAATTCGTATGAAGACTTCATGAGAAGGAAACTGGTTCCAGTGCTTGGAAATGTTTGTGCATGTCATCTTGGGATAGATCAAGATACCACTACTGAAATTGCAAAGGAAATTGATGTGATTGTGAGCTCTGCTGCCAATACAACACTGGATGAAAGGTGAAAGTTTCCTCATAATATTCCCTCACTTTTTTAAAACAAAATTAAAAGCGAATTCATATCGGTTATGACTGATTTTCTCATAGTCCCAGTGTTTCGTATCCAAAACTAAAGATATTAATCTTTTGAATATATATGTACAGATATGATGTTTCCCTTGTTACAAACACGGAAGGACCTGCTAGAATCCTGGAGTTTGCAAAAAGGTGCAGGAAGCTAAAACTTTTTCTGCATATATCTACAGGTACATACCTTTAAGTACACAGTTAAGTTTGTTCCGAGCTCCTGGTCTATTGTAAAAGTGTTATACGCACGAGATTGATTGAGAAGAACGACAGGGTATGCACATGGTGAAAGACAAGGAATATGTTTGGAAAAGCCTTTCTGCATGGATCAAAGAATGGCGATGGAGAGCTTCAAATGGCAATCACCTGTCATCCCTGTCCCTGTCGTAGATGTAAATGCCGAACTGAAGTTGGTGTCTTCTATCATTGAAAAATATGATAATGACAAGGAAAGAACTGAGAAGATCAAAGATTTGGGGATGAAAAGGTCTCTTTAGCATTACATCTTAGTATCTTCTTTCTGTTTCGTCAGAGATTTTTATCCTTAAATTCATATTTATATATTCAAGCTCATCCTCGCTTCCGTCCTATCGTTTATCTCTTGGGTTTTGTAAAAGGCTTTCATTGTTATATCTCGAAGGGCCAAGGGCTATGGATGGAGGAACACATATGAGATGACCAAGACAATGGGTGAGATATTGATTGACAAGATGAGAGGCGCTATACCCACTGTCATTGTCCGTCCTACCATTATCGAAAGTGCCTACAAAGAGCCCTTTCCTGGATGGATAGAAGGATACAAGTAAGTGTTTGTCCATTTTTTGGTTTCTGTATCTGACCTTAACTTTGTCTTACACAAGCTAATCGTCACCACAATAACTTCCCTCATTGAATGGAAAGCAGGGCGCTAGATCCAGTTATCTTATCATATGGAACAGGCCGGCAGCCTGGTTTTGTCGGGGATCCTAATGCAGTTTTGGACATAGTAAGTAGTTTGTCTGTGTTTTCTGCAAAATTGCAGCAATAACTTGAAAACATCCAACCCTGTACGCTTTGTTATGTATAGGTTCCTGTAGACATGGTAGCAAATGCCATTATTGCGATGATGGCAAAGCATGGGATTGCAGCGAAACCAAAACTAGATGTTTACCATTTCGCCTCATCTGTCGCAAATCCAATAAAGTTTGGTCAAATAATGGAATGTGCTCATGATCATTTTAAGTCATCGCCATTAATGGAGCCAAGAGGGAGGAAGATTGTCGTTACAGGAATGAAGTATTTGGATTCACTTGACAGTTTTTCCAGTTATATCAGGAATGAAACAATGCAGCAAGTTGGAATGTCAGAACATGGGATGAAATTGGACCCCCAACTCTATCAGATTAAGGTATCTGAATGCAAGAAACGAGTGGATCGATCTATCAGCATGGCTAAAGTTTATGAGCCCTATGCGTCCATTAAAGCACGGTAGTTTTTGAAATTTTCTAATTTGAATGAAGACAAAGTATAATCATATCACAATTATTAAGAACTTATGCAGGATGATTCTTTAGCTTAGTAAGTGGAACATAATGATTCTTTTTGTAGATTTGACATGGTTAGGACATGCAGATTGATGGAAGAAATGTCCATGGAAGAGCAACAACAGTTTGGATTCGATGTGAAAATCATAAACTGGCAGAACTACTTCAAGAATATTCATCTTCCAGGTTTAAGGAGACATGTTCTCAAAGAACCATCATCTGCTGGTTCAGTTATTAACTCAAATCTTTGAATAAAATGAATCTTACTATTTAACCACATTATAAATTTCTCGAGTTTTCGACACAAATGTACTATCATTTATTATGTGTTTCATGTTTATACGAACCTATGGCCAAAATACTGCGAAAGTGGCCTTCTGTGGCCAACAAGTTGTACTGTGAATACTCGAATCATGAGCCAAATTGCCAGAAGGATTGTTTGCTCGAAAAGATTATCATCACGGCCATCGCACAATAGAATCAGCCCACCACAAGTATAACATAAAGTACAACAAGAGGAAAACAACAGCTATTTCTATTGAGAGAAAACACAGTCCCTAATGTTTGAATATTAGTGATTCACACTTGAAGGACCATGCTTAATCACATGGCTTTTCTACAAGTGACCATCCAGAGTCCCCATAACTGAATAAAGGCCAACCGAATTTTGAAAGAACCTTCAATATGTATGGGAGAATCTCACCATTCCCGAGCCGATCAAATATTGGATTGTCTTTTCAATTTGCCTCATGTCCACCCGTCCAGACAGGTAGAGATACTTGTTGAGAAGGTCACCATGCCTTATCTCTTCTGCGGTCCATGCCCTAGTCCAAACAACCCAAGAAGTAGGGCTTGCACCAGTTTCATTACGAACTCCATCTATGGTATTCAGCATTGTCTGATACGTTGGAAGGGCTTCTTTAGTGATCATGTCTCCAACCAAAACAATCGGGAGCTTTAGTTGTTTGAAGGGACTCGCAAATGAGTTGGCGGCTGCCTATGCTATCAAGTCGTGGCGGCCTCCGAAGCACTCTTTCTTCGGTTGCTGTGAGTGATTTCTTCCATTCCTCGACCAAAAGGGGACTGAAACAGTTTAATTTCCAAGTTTTCAAGTGTGGAAATAGTCGTGAACAAAATATCTGAAAAAAAAATAAAATATTTTAATAATATTTTTTATCATTTAAAAAATAATAAAAAATTAAATTTCATTTTTCCCAAAAAATATTTTTTTATTAGAGACCGTTGCATCGAATTCTGGCTTTAGATAAGTATTTGCTAAGTCAATTCGTTATTCAATCAAAAATATTATAAAATTAATATAATAAATTTTATAAATATAAAGAAAACCCATTCATAGATTCGGTGTCTCCTGTTTGTTCCAAGGCTATCTCGAAAAATTTCGAGACAACCACGACAACTATCGTAATTGTATAATAGAAAGTTTTTTAAAAAAGTAAAAATTAAATTAAAATAATAATAATGTTATGAATGAAGAATGAGAGAAAAAGGTTTATAGAGACGATAAGTAGAGATAATAATTCAGGATATACTAAATACGTTACAAGATATCTATATGTATAAATATTAAAGGGTGTAATACATATTTATTAGATAAAGAACATAATTTTTCAAGTATAAAAGGTTATATGTGTGAAATCGTATTTATTGCGTACGAAATCTTAATATGTCTAATAGATATTCATCATATCCATAACATTCTTTTCTTGAATATGCATTGCATCATTAACAAACAAAAGCATAGAAAAATTTCTTTTTGAATTACCACAATATAAAATATAATAATCATTCCTAAAATTTCATTTTGAATATCATAAAAATTGATATTCATTCATTATATCTTTAAATTAAGAATATATCTTGTTAAAATCTTATTAAAAAAATTTCATGGAAAAAATCTTAATAAAGAAAAAAGAGTACATCATTTGTGAGGACCCGTTCCCGGTAAATGGGAACCTCACCGCTGTGCAATTTCGATCAACCCAACTAGTGAATCAATCGAAAGTACACAAGGCTTAGTTAAATTTTTAAAACTAATATTTCCAAAACTGCGTACAAATTTGAATTTTATTAAATCGATACAAGCATGACACGTTTTATAAAACACTCGGCAATAAACAACAGAGTAATCGCAGACACTCAGCGGAAGTCTTAAGTCGCATGCAACAGGCCACACGGCCCCAAACATGCCACACAACAAGTCCATACACACAAGCCCTTAAGATCGTTAATAAGTATTCAAAGCACACATCATATATATCAATCTATTTTCCAAATTATCCATGCATATTCATAACCAATTTCCAAAATAAATTCACAAACAATTCACATCATTTATCATGTTTTATTACATGCATAAGTTTCATAGTTCACAAGATAAAACAGAACATGCCGAGTCTCCAAAACGTGAATATGCACAAGTCCAGCCCTATGAAAGACACCGGGAAAACCTCAACAAAGCTTGGCTACGAAATCACGATCTAGCCCTGAAAAAAAATAAATAAGGGGAGGGGGTGAGATCTAAAGACCTCAGTGGAAGTTACCGCGTCATAAGAATATCCGTTAGAATAAAGGCATTTTACTAAATCAGTTTAATAAACATTTATTTCAAACATACTTGAAATTCATGCCATCTATCATGCACCCAACTATATTAAAACATATATATATCTATATATATCTTTGTATTAAAACATATAATGCATGGTATGCTCAATATCTGATCCCACCATAGGACCTTCTCCCACTCAGATAAGCCACTTGGTTTCAATAATTAATTGCAAACATATCACATAAAAATCCACACATCACAGGGTATTATTTAGAAGAAAGAAAAATTTGGTTTGCGCTACTCTAGAGGAGTAGTCAATTACTTATTATTGGTCGAGATTTCTCTGTTTATTTTTCACTCGAAGTAGTTGATTACCTCCTGGAATAATCAACTACTTACTGCTGGTTACATACCAACATTTGCATTCTACTTTCAATAAATTTTATAGCTTAAGACTCACAATAATTTTAGTTTATACACAACTCAACAACCAGAATATACTCCTGGCCATTCATGCACACAAATCTTGCAACCGCATTCCTAGCATGCATAAGAGTTCAAATATATATTTTCTGCACATAAACATGGCAAGCAATATCATGATACTAACATGAGTATCCAACATATTTTTAAGTAATGCCTTTATTCAAAACAAATCATGCATTTCCAGAATTTTAGATTACGCAAATCAAATCATTTCGCATACGCAAATGAAGCTTAAACTCCCACCTCTTTTGACACGCAGACAATACACTTACAGCCACCCCTTTTCCCTTATCAACTTTCTGAGAATCACCTACAAACAGAATAAGAAAATTCAAGCTCAACGCAAACCTAAACAAGAAAAATCTCAAATAAAAAATCTGATTCTTGTGACTCCCTTCTAACGCATTCTCTAATGCTCAAACTAACCTTAATTACTCATACTTAAACACTTCCTAACTCAGGGAATTAACCTTGTAAACTCATATTACAGAGTATCAACAATCAAACCAGAATACATAAGCATACTCAATTCTACGCGAATCGACAGCATAATCCCTTACCGACGTACTTCGCAACCTCAATCGCACTTAATTACATCCTCAAAGTCAAGGGAAACAAAATCAGAGTTCACATTCTCTAGAACCTTAAGAAATCCGAATATCTTATTCTCACAATACAAAATTTACAGAACCAAGCAAAACCAACTACAAATCCATCTTCCACAACATCACAAAACACCAATAAAACCGATTTTTCATCTTGAATGCAAAGGAATCAGAAACTTACCCCAAAATTTCGAATTTTCCCTTTCAGAGTCTAACTCTGTCGAAACCACTCCAAGAACAGCCAACCCCAGCAAAAAGTTACACAAAAGGTTTCAGAATTGCTGCAGAAATTTTTTTTATCAATTTTGGAAGAAATTGTGTTTTGGAGGTTTGGGTTTTCAAAAGGGGAAAAGAAGAAGGAGAAAAACTCTGGTTTCTGGTGTGGAGTCGTGGGAAGCCATAGGAAAGAGAGAAAAGGGGGAAAAAAGGGAAGAAAAGGAAAAGAAGGAAAGTGGGCTGGTCCGCCTATGGGCCCGGCCTACCCGACGTGGAACCCACAAATCTCGAAATTCAAAATACATTTTAAAACGTTCCGACGCACCCAAAAATGTGAAAAATATACTTGAGAACTAAAAATAGTGTTTCTAGCTCTTGAAACAATATTGGAACTAGTGAGTAGTGGACGAGACTGTTTTTGGCAAAATCTGCTCAAAGGCTTATGGTCACCCAAAACGGACCTAGAATGCATTTACGGGTGCATGATAATGAAATAGAATTTCCGCTAAACTCAACCTCAAAACACCCTCTAATCCCACTTAACACCCTACGGTTTCCTATGACTATATCCGAGCTATTAACGACACTCAGGTCAGCTAACTCGATCGACTAATCAAACTCTCTACGTCGACCACTCTAGCCATGCTAATTGTCCTCTCTCTCGCTGCCTAAGCACTCGAAAGGATGGGGTTCTACATCATTCTTAACTTGAAAATGTTATTGGAATACTATCTCATTAAAAGTTTTATCAAGAAAACTCAATGGGAATAATAACTTGGTTAAAAAAAAAGAAATATAGTTCATACTGTCTCAAATGTATATTATTATGCAATCAAAGTATTGCCTCATTAAAAATCTTATCAAGAAAAATCCAATGGAAAAATTCATGTTAAAGGAAAAAAACTGCAATGCATGCTTTTTACTTCCCTTGACGATATCAGCCTTTTGAAATTGACTAACATCTCAAATGTGATTATCATTCGATGCGTGATATGGTCATATATATATAACTATTCTGTCAAATATTAGTCTCGATTCTATTTCTTATCGAGATTTATAAATGATTTCATAGTATGATCATTTTAATTGATAAACTTTATCCCTAAATTTTTATAATAATTCTATCAAATATTACTAATTAAGTATTCGATACAAAGGCTCAAATAAAATAATCTTTATATAATCCACAACTTTTCATATCTCTACAAGATTTCTAATAGTAACCATCTTTTCATGATGAGTAGGAACCATTTCAAATTTAGATCCAGATCTTTTGATAAAAATACATACATCATGATTACTTTGATAAATACAAGCTTTATTTAGCTTAATAAAATATAAATTCCCGTAGAATTCAAATATTGTCTTTTGCAATATATATCCATCTTGGATTTTCATATATTAGACGTCTTTAAAATATTTATTCACTATCAAATTTATCATATATTGCAACATTATTCATCCAGTATCACAATGAGATATTTCTCTCAAGAATAACCATTTGTGTAAAACTTTGTGCAACAAGCCATTTTCATCATAATATAATCTATCTTGTTTTTGTATAATTTTCAATTTATATATCACCAATTTTAGATAGATTAGTGTGTGGACCACAAGTCCAAAAATATCTATGTCGCATACCAATGATAAGTACGTCTTTCTATGTTGATCAATTATTTATATTTTATAATCTCCTATAGTATTTAATTAAGATCCTCATAATAATAAACGCTTAAAATATATTGTCTACATTTCATCTCAGTTTTATTTTTTTCATATTGATAAAATTTATTGAGATCTCTTTCTTTTTAAATATGATGTGCTGTCGTTCATCACTCTAAATTACCCTCTTCCAAATATATGGTAGTATACAGCAAGAAGGATCGAATCGACTGAGAAGACGAGATCAAGTCCAGGTGGAACTATAGTTGCAATGATATCAAGCATACGTCGAGACCCCTGTGTACCCTCAGTGTAGTGTAACAAAGAATTGTTGTAAGAAATTGTAGTCGAAAAATTGTTATGGATAAAAAGTATGGAATAAAGTGTTTGAGCTCGGTTTTGTAAGGATTCAGTACTTTCTTGAGCATCGTGCCTGAACATCTGAAGGCCTCTTTGTTTTCACCTGCTCCTGCTAACTCTTGTTTCAGGCTGTGAACATCGTCAGCCTTCCACTATCCTCTCCTTCTCTTCTATTTTATTGACCAGATATATTTCTCTCTCCTCGTTTCGCTAGATGTGTCACTCACCAACATGTTACTCACGATTCGAGGTACTCGCACTGATTTTGAATGTAAGAATTTATTCTATTGAGTTGATCATACATAATAGAAACAGAAACTGTAAAACTTATGTGAAAGAAAGATGAACTAAAACTGGAATTTTACTAATAAAATAACTTGGGCCTCGCTAAGGGCTCGGGCCTAACTACAGGTCTGGATTGGAAAAGAAATATCTAACTACTCATGATCTGATAATCAGACGATTCAAATTTAAAATAAAATGTAAAACAGAAGATTATTCTTTCAACCACAGACGGTTTATATGTATAGGATTTCACATGATCCTCTAATTAAACTATAGATTAATTGTTTGTTTTGCCAAAAAAAGAAACACTCTGAAAAATTCCAAAAAGGAAACCAGGGTCACGGCCAACTATCTGCAAATCGTTAATCCCATAGATTGTAGTGGCCCCAATATTCCCCTGATCGAGGTTATTTCCATTTAAAATCTATACAAATCTAGCATTTATGGATAAAATCAAAAATAAATTAGATTGAGTAATTAAGAACACAAATTTACATAAAGATTGCTAGATATCAAAAAAATTAAATGTAAAATATATGTTAAATAAACATAATATTAGAATCCTTTCAAAATTTAATAATGGCAATGAAATTTTTCAAGTTTATTAACTTTCAGACCATCATAAATATTTGTTCTTTTTATGAGAATTTATTAACTTTGGAACTGATTGGTAACTCATTTTCCAAACGTGTACCAAATTTATATATGAATACTGGCTCTTACAAATATCATTTTATATTGGAGTAATATAGTTGGAACTCAATTATAGTAAGATTAGTAAATTCATGTGACAGTAACATTGTATCAATGAATTATCTTATGAACTTAAAATTCATAAAGTATAATGAGGATCTTAATAATGATAACTTATCATGAGATTACTTCTCAAGCAATTTTTCTTGTCTCTCCCTCAATGTTGGAGCATTGTCTTATTTATGTCCTCTCTTGAGGATCCATCTTTATGCATTGTGGTGGTTGATTATATTATCTATCGAACAATCTTAGATAGATTTTACTTAGTTCCTGAACACAAACTAATTTTATGCAGGATAATAATGATAATATATTGGTATGATGTGAAAAAAATTGTTGCATGTCATATGTATTATAACAAGCATATAATAATTCATAAAGGCTAAAAACATTGATATACTCAAAAAATATCCATATTATTGATAACTAATTATCAAAAGTCACACTGGCCAATGATTTTTTTCATAATATTTTTTACAAATGCAACTGGGTATTGTAACTATACTTATATTTTTGACCATTTTGGTTGATATATTATTTAAATGAAATATTTATTGTTCACATCGTTATTCTAATTTGATGTCAATGTAAGAAAGTAAAGACTTTGTAATTAAGATGCATCTGTAGAACAAAATTTGACTGCTTGTGTACTATAAGTATATTATTTTTTTAACCTTTTGAATGTTTAACATAATTTAATTCGACGAAACAAAATGACGAAATTCATTTAATTTTCATCTTTGTATTTTTTAGAATCATGGATATTTAAAAAAAAACTTAATATTCACTTGAGGGAACGAGGATATTACCATTAGAATGAGATATTGTCCTCGTCGGGACTATAATATATTATCACATTTACTTGATGAACTAAATAATAAAATGTAAAATATTACATATTTAATTAATTAATTAATTAATTAATTAAAACATAATTACCTTATTATATCCACAATATCACATATCCAATAGAGTATACAACTATCAAATAGGATTATGATACAATACTCAGCATTCTTTGTATAGGGTATAGCTTATCCTACAATCACACTATGATTTATAAATGGCATGTTCATAACTGATAATTATCATTTATCTATTGTACATACGAAATTATATATGCAAATATTATTAACCAAATAACCAATTAATAAGATTAGAAAGATAAAAATAATTAAACAAAAATCTTAATTTAGATTTGTATAATACCAAAAATCTTTTTTTTTAAAAATCTTGTGGGTTATATGATATTTTAATGAATTTATTATCTATATTTTTGATATATTATAAAAATAATAATAAATTATGATTGATTAAAAACTAAAATCTATAACATCGTAAATCAAGATTTCATATATATGTTCTTGTCAAATACATATGTATACTAAGCAATTAATATAATTTATCATTATTATATTAAAAAAAGAAATATAGTAAATTTATTAAATAAAAAAAAGAAAAGGAAACTTATCTTAGGCTTGACAACAAGAACCAAGCTGTAAAATCTTAATTTCTTATTGCTCTCCCACCAGGCAATCTCCATCAATTTTCTGCAAAAGTCACACATGTATAGCTTAAGCATAATTGGATGACTTCTGAGATTTGATAACCCCCCATCGTTAGATCCATTTTCATGCTTGATCCCAAAGAGATAGCAAAAGTGTTAACGGCAATAGAGGATATATGGGTGAGAGTGGACAAATGTGAATTTTATTAGAGAATCGATTTGATAGAGAGAATAAAAGAAATTTTATTCATATAATTCAAAGATATAATTATAAAATATCTATATTTATAGAGGTTAACATATCTTTTCAATTACAAAAGGTTATGCAAAGTATAAAGGATTGATTATATTTGTTGGATACAAAAGAAAATATATCTCAATGAATATTCATCATTTCTATAATAAATAAAATATTATATTATTTTTTTTAAAATAAAATTATTAGAGACCGTTGGTAGTTATGATATTTACCACGGTTGTCCTCGAATATTTCCCAGGTTACCCCATCTGTACCAAAGAAAACCTCGTTTCGTGATAAAGGCTGCCATGCCATTAATGAAGATCTGCAGGTGAGCAGGAGGTGGTTGGCATCTTGTTTCTGATTCGCTGCAGTCAGACAGGAGGATTCTGACAAGATAACCTTAACTTTAGGTAGCCCTTAGCATTTCATTGCATCTGTTGGGAAAATCCGAAGAACCATCTAGTAGAAAATTTTCAGGAAAAATGATGTGTAGTTGAATGATAAAATTTTTATGTAGGTATTGATCACATTGTGACGAACAGATCTTGTTTTTGTTCCTTCACGAAAAGTTTTGTGTGATGAAAATTAAGATTTTATTTTAATATTGTCCATAATATCAAATCTAAAATCTCTTAATCCTCAAACTTTTACAGTAAGAAATCCTATTAAACCACATGAGATGAAAATTAAGATGATTTCTAAGCCAGAACCTATCATTTATTCATTTTCCTCCACCAGATGATTTTTTTTTATGCACTTTCTAGTTTGTTTCATTTATCGCACGTTAACATGTTCTTCAGTAGGTGGTCAGTGAGGTTCCTCTTAATTAGATGAGGAAAAACAACACCTACCCATCTTCAATACCGTTAGTACTGAAAAGCCAAGCCAGCAACTACTCATTTTTAAACATATATTCCATGAGCAAGCAAAGCTATACAGTATCAAAAGAAAGCTCCTCGATTTTCTGATCTTCATGATATGCTTATTCATTGCCAGTGAACAAGTTTCCCAAGGTGGGTTGCAGGGGAAACTATAGCAGCTTCCGGCATTAGAAGAGTCGAGCGTAACACTAATGGATGATGGTATTAGGATTCTTGAGTTCCTGCATGGAAAGAACTATTTCATCACTGGTGGTACAGGGTTCCTGGGGAAAGGTATGCACTAATTTATACTCAATGCCTATATGTATAACCAGGTTTCCTGTTTCAGATTCTTATATGTCCGGTCCTTTTCTTCCTTTTACAGTTTTAATCGAAAAGATTCTGCGTGCTAGTCCTGATGTGGGAAAGATTTTCCTCTTGATCAAAGGGAAAGACCATGAACATGCAATGAACAGAATAAAAACTGAAGTACGTTTATTCCCTGGATTTTCCAACTTAGGTAACCATCTTGTATCTTGACTGCAGTGAACAGTTCAAGTGTAATATGTATCTTTTGTATAGATCGTCGATAGTGAACTGTTCAAGTGCTTGAAGAAAACTCTAGGGAATTCGTATGAAGACTTCATGAGAAGGAAACTGGTTCCAGTGCTTGGAAATGTTTGTGCATGTCATCTTGGGATAGATCATGATACCACTACTGAAATTGCAAAGGAAATTGATGTGATTGTGAGCTCTGCTGCCAATACAACACTGGATGAAAGGTGAAAGTTTCCTCATAATATTCCCTCACTTTTTTAAAACAAAATTAAAAGCGAATTCATATCGGTTATGACTGATTTTCTCATAGTCCCACTGTTTCGTATCCAAAACTAAAGATATTCATCTTTTGAATATATATGTACAGATATGATGTTTCCCTTGTTACAAACACGGAAGGACCTGCTAGAATCCTGGAATTTGCAAAAAGGTGCAGGAAGCTAAAACTTTTTCTGCATATATCTACAGGTACATACCTTTAAGTACACAGTTAAGTTATATTTCAAAAAAGTACACAGTATTTGTTCTGAGCTCCTGGTCTATTCTAAAAGTGTTATACGCACGAGATTGATTGAGAAGAACGACAGGGTATGTACATGGTGAAAGACAAGGAATATGTTTGGAAAAGCCTTTCTGCATGGATCAAAGAATGGCGATGGAGAGCTTCAAATGGCAATCACCTGTCATCCCTGTCCCTGTCGTAGATGTAAATGCAGAACTGAAGTTGGTGTCTTCTATCATTGAAAAATATGATAATGACAAGGAAAGAACTGAGAAGATCAAAGATTTGGGGATGAAAAGGTCTCTTTAGCATTATATCTTAGTATCTTCTTTCTGTTTCGTCAGAGATTTTTATCCGTAAATTCATATTTATATATTCAAGATCATCCTCGCTTCCGTCCTATCGTTTATCTCTTGGGTTTTGTAAAAAGCTTTCATTGTTATATCTCGAAGGGCCAAGGGCTATGGATGGAGGAACACATATGAGATGACCAAGACAATGGGTGAGATATTGATTGACAAGATGAGAGGCGATATACCCACTGTCATTGTCCGTCCTACCATTATCGAAAGTGCCTACAAAGAGCCCTTCCCTGGATGGATAGAAGGATACAAGTAAGTCTTTGTTCATTTTTTGGTTTCTGTATCTGACCTTAACTTTTTCTTACACAAGCTAATCGTCACCACAATAACTTCCCTCATTGAATGGAAAGCAGGGTGCTAGATCCAGTTATCTTATCATATGGAACAGGCCGGCAGCCTGGTTTTGTCGGGGATCCTAATGCAGTTTTGGACATAGTAAGTAGTTTGCCTGTATTTTCTGCAAAATTGCAGCAATAACTTGAAAACATCCAACCCTGTACGCTTTGTTATGTATAGGTTCCTGTAGACATGGTAGCAAATGCCATTATTGCGATGATGGCAAAGCATGGGATTGCAGCGAAACCAAAACTAGATGTTTACCATTTCGCCTCATCTGTCGCAAATCCGATAAAGTTTGGTGAAATGATGGAATATGCTCATGATCATTTTAAGTCATCGCCATTGATGGATCCCAGAGGCAGGAAGATTGTTGTTACAGGAATGAAATTTTTGGACTCAGTTGACAGTTTTTCCAGTTATATCAGGAATGAAACAATGAAGCAATTTGGAATGTCAGAAAATGAGATGAAATTGGACCCTCAACTCTATCAGATTAAGGATTCTGAATGCAAGAAACGAGTGGATCGATCTATCAGAATGGCTGAAGTTTATGAGCCCTATATGTCCATTAAAGCACGGTAGTTTTTGCATTTTTTTTAATTTGAATCAAGACGAAGTATAATCATATCGCAACTATAAGAATTTATGCAGGATGATTCTTTGGCTGAATAAGTGGAACATGATGATTCTTTTTGTAGATTTGACATGGGTAAGACATGGAGATTGATGGAAGAAATGTCCATGGAAGAGCATCAACAGTTTGGATTCGATGTGAAAGTCATAAACTGGCAGAACTACTTCAAGAATATTCATCTTCTAGGTTTAAGGAGACATGTTCTCAAAGAACCATCATCTGCTGGTTCACCTATTAACTCGAATCTTTGAATAAAATGAATCTTACTATTCAACCACACGTTTTCGACACAAATGTCCTATCATTTATTATGTGTTCCGGATTTATACGAACCTATGGCCAAAATACTGCGAAGATAATCTTCTGTGGCCAACAAGTTGTACTGTGAAGACTCGATTCATGAGCAAAATTGCCAAAAGGATTGTTTGCTTACACTTGGACAGAACACAAACTCATACAAGACAGACAATTGAAAGATCAAAGAACATCAAAATGATACAACTGTATCTACAACTAACCGACATCAGTCCCCGGCAAAGTATGCCTCTCCCACCAGACGGGAACACTTAACTGGAACTTTAGATAAACAGAAGCTAGGAAATTCTACCTTTAATTAGTCAAGCAGGGGGAAAGACTCGGAAAGCAGTGAAACTTACCGATTTTGCTTCTTTTCTTTTTCTGCTATTACAGCCTCACTTCTCTGTCAAAAATCCAACTGAAAGGAAGGACAGGTGCTTCCTTAGCCCTTCCAGCTGCTCTGTCTTCCAGCCTTCTGATTCTTGGAGGTAACCTACAAACATAATCCTGCGCCTTTCGGCCCTCCCCAGAAAGTCCGGTTAGATTCTCTACCTTCCATCTTCTCACCAAGAATTCCAAGATATCAGCATAGTCCTTTGCTGTGTACACTCCGAGACGCTGTGCGACAGCTGAAAAGTGCTCGAAAAGATTATCATCACGACCATCGTACATCAAGTGTGCCGGCATTGAGATTTTCTTCTTCATCATGTCAGCGAAAGCAATGACAGTTCCATCAGGATCGATCTCGAAGAGTTTTTCCACTATCTTAGAGTAGGCATTCTCATGGCGCTTCTCATCAGCAGCAATTGTGCCACATATTTGAGCCAACTTCAGGTCTCCATGTTCCTTGGCATGTCTAGCAGTGTTCCCATGTGAGACAAAGGTTGCCCTTTCTTGGAATGAAGTGTAGATGAACCCCAGGTAAGGACTGTTTTCTGTCCGAGGATCCTACAAAAAGATTAAAATAGATCACAACAGAATCAGCCCACCACAAGTATAACATAAGGACAGCAAGAGGAAAACAATAGCTATTTTGAATGTCCATAATATATAAATGACCATCTTTGATCACTTGGCTATTCTACAAGTGACCATCCAGAGTTCACATAACTGAAAGAAGGTAAGATGGATTGTCTGAGAGCATGTGTGTGATATAGTTCTGCATCTTTGCAATTACAGCTAACCGAATTTTGACAGAACCATCAGTATGTATGGGAGAATCTTACCATTCCCGAGCCGATCAAATATTGGATTGTCTTTTCAATTTGCCTCATGTCCACCCGTCCAGAAAGGTAGAGATACTTGTTGAGAAGGTCACCATGCCTGTTCTCTTCTGCGGTCCATGCCCTAGTCCAAACAGCCCAAGAAGTAGGGCTTGCACCAGTTTCATCACGAACTCCATCTAAGGTATTCAGCATTGTCTGATACGTTGGAAGGGCTTCTTCAGTGATCATGTCTCCAACCAAAACAACAAAGTATTCATCTGGTAACTCCTTTGCCCTCTCCCTTAGTTCCCTCACTTGCTCCTCGAATCCATCTGAGGCAGGATCCGGCAGAAAGTCCTGTGGCTGCCAGCACTTCTCAACTGGCTTGAGATGAACCAGAATGTTCTGGTCAGCCCAGTCCTCCAGAGATTTAAATAGCTCAATCTTTTGGGGTGGCATAGAATGGGTCACTTGAACATGTACCTCACGAGGAGGTGTAAAAGGCTTCTTCAGACTCTCAACCTCCCTGCATAAGGATTCAGCAAAATTCAGTTAACTTTGGATTAACATTGCACGACAATCAGGAACTCTGGTAATGGTCCTAAGAAGATATTTTCCATAATTTCCTACAAGTAATACTCACGTAACAGAACATTTCCATCCAACCTGATAAGTTACATCCAGAAAACATAAGTGCACTACTGAATTGAGCAGTTCGGATACTTCCTGAACTGTTTAAAGACTAATTTGAGAAAACGTTAACATAAACATGATCAAAGGAATAAAATCATCAAAAGCAAGCCCGGCAGGACAACTCGAAAGTTCATGGATACCACAAACGAAGACAGGTGCAAGTAATGGTCTAATAAGTACCACTGCCTAGAAGGACAAAGGGTAAAGGCCAATTTGCTAAAAGTAAATTGCTCCCTAGCTTTTACACATCTTACTGCTACACATCAGAAACCGAGACTCGAAGGAACCAATGCCAGATCTGAACAATTACAGTATCAAAATGGGTTCATCACAAAAAATATTGCATTGGCTGGAAAACAGTAAGCAGCCTAATCAAAAGCAAGCAAAAGGAAAAAATTAACTCACTTTCATAATTTCAAAGGTAAGAATTAAAAAAACCCAGAAAATGCATAAATTATGATAACAAAATGGAAACTAAAGAGGTATAGAACATCGTAACATTATAAAGGAAGGCCAACAATTCATCACCTAAAAGGCCATAAAATAAATAAATAAATAAATAATCCTACCAAACCAGTTGAACAACTTCTGCTACCTAAAATCTCCTTTTCCAAGGTATAGATTCATCCACATTAAAGAAAAGTGAATCACCATAGTTTATATATATATATACACACACACATAGCTATCACCATAGGCCAATTATTCATTTTTAACAGAAAAATGGTCACAAGCGAACTGTTTTGCTTGTATTTATTGGGCTCACATGCAGAAATTGTAAAAAAAATACTAAAGGGCTGCATGTGAGAAAATGTTTGCATAAAAAATAAAGGCATAAAGCTCAAAATCTTAGACAGAAAATCAATAAAATTAAGTTTGAAATTCCACGAATAATTCCATCCAATGTAATAAATATCTTAACAACCTCTAACAACATCAACTTTGAAGAAGACAGGCAGACAACTTCATTAAAACCTCGTCCCCATAGAGAACCAGAAATTCAAACCAAATATATCCCAACCGGTAAAATTCATTGCTTAAAGTCAAGGACTTGATACAACATGTCAACGAGCCATGCTTTTCTTTATTTCAAAGAACAACTGCGGTGAATTAAGAGGCAACATTGATTTCAGACGGAGAAATGTTTCTCCTGTCATTTTCTTTTCTTCAGATTCTTTGAAAACACGTCGAGATGAAATAAAGAAGAAAAGAAAGCATAGCAGACTTTTGAAAGCCAAAAAAACTGAAACAGTAAACACAGAGATGAAAAACATGAAAACCAAAACATAAAAAATCAAAGAAGCTACAAAAGTTAGCTATGTGAATTTAAGAGAGAAGCAACCACGGCTGGAAGGAGCACGATCAGTCGTAAAAATAAACTAGATAGACATCCAGCAAACATGAATACAATAAAAAATTACCGAACAGAAAAGTGAAAGAAGAAAAACAGTAATTAAACTCATATTAGAACAAGACAATACCCTGAAATGAGCACGGGACAGGAAAATTATATCAATACAAAATAACCAGTGAAAACATATTACAACCCATCCAGGAAAAAAAATTCAAATATAAAACCACCGAAAATGAGACAAAACACTTCAGCATACGAAAAACAGGATCACAAACAACCTGCATAAAGCAGCAATGAACACCACAAGCGACACTATGATGAAAAAAACAAGAACCCAGATCCAAAATCAACTTGCAAAAAAAAACCCAACACAAAGATCCATTCTTCAATCCGGGTAACAATCCTACTCACTTGGAGCGGGAGTTGAGCGTATACGCCATGCAAACTGTCGGAGATCTGAGGCTGGCCATTGGGGGGAGAGCAGAAGAACCGAACTTTTGGGATTGGCAGCTAAAAGTGTTAAGCCTGAGAGCCATTCTGTCCTTGCTTTGCTTTCTGTGTTCTCTGGGTAAGCTCTCAGTTTCCTCCACCACAGAAGAGAAAGAGAGAAAAAAACAGAACACTGTATGTGAGGAGAGAACAGAGCAGCAGACAACAGGGTGACAACCAGGTACTTAAAATAATAAGGCTATATAACAGAAAGAAATGGCATTTGTTCTCAATCGAATTTACGTTATTATCCTCTCAGTTACCGATATTTTCTATTCTGTATTTCTTCATAAAATAAATTAGTATTATTTTGTGAGATCATGATTATAATTATAATTATAATTAATCTAATCTTTAGCAAATTATAATATATCACATACATAATCATTTTATATTACAATTCATTATTGTTTGGCCCAATTAACATACTTGCTATTTTAATATATGAGTTTCTAGCACACAATCATAAGATCCATCACTACTAGGAAGTCAAATTTGAGTAGCAATAGTCAAATACCAAGGAGTCTAAAGTATCCTTGGATCAAGGATTATTTAATTGCCTACCATACCATTCTCCAAAATCAAGTTTTGTGCTTCATTATTACTTTATAAAAAATATAATTTGAACATTAATAATATAACCATCAATATAATAAAGTCTGGTATGTTCAGTTTTTATTGTAGCATCATAACAATTTACATCAAAATAATTATATTTATTTTTTAAAAATATTACTTTTTAGTTCAATAAATTTTTATTAAAAATATTAAGAATAATTAATTTATTATTTCAGCAAACCCCAGGTATAGTTAATTCATGCAAGTTCAATGTACTAGCCACTCAAGTCCAATGTCATTTTCATGGCTTGAAGAAGAAGAAGAAGAGAGCAGCAGTCAAAAATCTCAAAAGGTAGGCATTTAAAAAATAAAACAAAATGACAATCCCACCTACTGGTAATTTGAAGAGCAAGCACAGGGTAGAATGGTAAAACAACAACAAAAATTTCTTAATCAATGTGATGGATGATAGATGGATACCCTGTAAGAAAAAAGGTATATCCCACTTGGCATCCTAACTTCATTGCATGGTTTCCACCAGTAGTTGTTTCTTTTGTTCAGTTATATGTTTGTTTGCTTGTGATTTATGACCTTTTTAAGGCATTTGCTTTTTTCCTTTATTTAATCCTAATTTCTTTGTCTTCCTAGGAATTATCGTAAAAGAAGACACACAGATTAGGAGCTTTGAGACGTGTGGGAATTATATTTTTATGACACGTCTAAATTGGTTGGTGTGGGAAACTCTTCTGAGTATTCAATTTTGGACAGAAACATGTGAGATTTCTGTGATTAGGTTAAGAAAAATATCGAATCCTATGATTTTTGGAAAGAAATTCTCAAATCGTAACCTCAATTTTAGTAATTCAGGATTAAGATTAAATTGTGTTTGAAATCTTGTTCAATTTGAATGGCTGGAAGGAGAGATGAATTTAAAATCAGCCAAATTGTTAAAATAAGCTAAATACTTTTTTGTGGTTCAGATTAATTAAGACGATAACCATACGATGTAAACAATAACTTGGGAATATAAGAATATTAGGATATTACTTATAATTATATTCCATGGTAATCTCCAATTCCAACACTATAAGAAATCAAAAAACGTAACTCGTCCTTAGGCATCCTGCTGGTGGCCGGCTGGCCAGAAAAACTTTTCCAAAAAAAAAAATGTGTTCAACGATTCTCACATTGTTGGGGACTATTTTGCCATGAGAATTGGTCACCCTTTAAAAAAAAACATGTTTTGCTTTATCTCTTCCACGTTGTTCTTGTAAATCGAATATGAAATTTTTGACTATTTATTAAGGATGAATGAATCTCGAGTTTTGACCGCATGACTTGGATTTCAATATGATCCTTACTATGATAATGGACACTATCATAATGGCAGACATTACATTCCTAAATTTCAAGATCTATTTGGTCGGAATAATGAATAAAAAATGTTGGAAAACACTGTCAGATTTCAACCAAAGGAGTAGGAAGTCTGAATAGAACAGCTATACAATAGCAAAGGGAATCGTCAATAGGATTTAAAGATGCATATCTGACCAAATACGATGGCTGTCAGTGTTCCACTTTGACTATTTCTTCAAAGGGATCAGTTTGGTTATTTAAACAGAATAAATCTGATTTCTGATTCAGATTCCGATTTTGGTATAATCCATTCAGTGGTAAGTTTTTCTTAATTGAAATGAATTTTCAGGATTAGCAAACCTAGGTGTACTTTTGAGATTGTCGGAGTCGATCGAAGTTTAAAGAAAAATTAATCTTGCGACTATGTAGTTTGACAGAGGAGTTGAAGTTTAAAAGTAAAACAATCCAGAGAAGAAAAACTATGACAATCCTCAAAAACAAACCCTGTTACATACAAACCATGATTTCCTATCTGTTTTTTTTTTTTTTCTTATTATTTCGGGTCAATATTTGATGAATCAAATATCGGCATACACTCAATCAGATAACACCAGCAAGTATAACAAAGAAAAGGGATATATGAGATGTCAGAATGGTCTGAGAAGGAATCACACAAATCTGTTAAATGGCTTTCTTCCAACTGTTGCAGGCATAGAAACAGTTGAATCCACACTCAAGTTTCCTATGGATTGAAGTGTCTGATGCTTATCTACATGCCTCTGAGAACTTGGATCCTTGGTTGAGAACAAGGACCCTTTGTTCCATTTGAAAGAGCCAATGCCTTGTGTTAGAGGTAATGAGAGTCTCTTCTTCTCACTGCTTGGGGTAGCCGGAAACCGGTCCTTGGGATTGCTACTGGCTCTGACTTTGGCTTTGGCAGAGACTGTGGAAGACATGTAGTTTGGAACTGAGAAGGGGGGGCAACTTGTGAGGCTGTCATCATCTTTCAATGGCAAGTCAAAAGGTGAACGAGATCCACTAGCTCTTGCTCTTGAAAATCTCGGCAGGCTCAGGCTCGGACTCGGGCTGTTTGCGTGTGGAGCTCTGAGTTGTGGGGTTCGCATCTGTCTTGTAGGCATAAATGCTGTGGATCGGGAGGATCTAGGTGTGGGGGTATCCATAGTATCGAACCCGAAATGATGTTGCTTTTGATTGCTTAATGAGAGCAGTGGACTAGGCTTGAGCTCAGATTGTGGCCTTGTTGGTGTTAGCTGAAAACTCTTTGCAGTTTGGGTTTCAGGAGGATTTGCTGCTGGAGGTAGCTGATGTTCTATCCAGTTCCACCACCATGGAAATCCATTGGATCGGATATCTGCTAGTGCTGATCTTGGAGTAGCTTTCCACAGCTGCAAGCAAAAAGGAAGGAAACTATGAAGACCTATGCATTCTCTTAAATACAACAGATTCCTGACAGGTGCATGCATTGCCAAGGTTGACATCAGGATTTTAAAGTTTGAAGTGAAGAATAGATTCTAAAATTATATATGTGTGTAGCAAAACAATTCCGACATGGGATTGTCAAGGAGATATTCACCATCGCTAACAATGACTAATTTCCTCTGTTATACCGTATAGTTAAGGGTCAATTACAGCATATACCTGATGAGAATATGCATAGGCCATGGCTCTCTCTCTGTTGACAGCAGCCTGTACTTTTCTTTGCAATCTTGCTTCAATTTGCTCTTTTGTCAACAAGCTGTCATCCCAATCTTCATTGTTACCTGCCTCAGACTACAAGAAGGTCGGAGCTATCAAATATAATGCTGCTTATATTAGTAGAAGATGACAAGCCGGTAAGCTCGTCGTCGTGGCAAGATGACAAGCAATGGCAGATGCAGATTGCAGGTCCAAAAATTTAGAGTCCACATACAAAGGAACAGAATTGTGAATGGAAATATGAACTTACAGCCAGGAACCAGTTTCCCAGTGTGCTCTCTGCATCTTTATCATTCCTATCTTTATTCTGCTGTCTTGCTTGATTTTCTAACATCTGAATCCTTCGTGATTGAATCTGAGATTGGACCCGCACCAGAAGTTGCATATATTTCATCGCATTCGCCGTCTGCCGCTTTACATTCTGTCCTCTTATCACTCCTTGAAGCCTTACCAGACCTTTCAGAGCTCTGAAACTCCTCCTTGCCTGTAGCCAGGTAGCTTGTTATAGCTCATCCAGGTGTTTGCATATATTCAGATCATCAGAACATGACCTTTCTGATGGAAAATTCCTGTTAAGCAAACACCAAAGAATGAGGGAAATGAGAATCTTACGATATAGCCTCTGTAGGCGGCTTGGATCTTAGTAGCGGAAGCATGATGGTATCTAAGAGTTGGTTCTGGTCTGTAGTATATCTCTTTATGACGTTGAATGTTCTTAGGAGAAGAAGGTCTGGGAGAAGCAATCCTTGGAGATGAAGCTCTTGGAGGAGAAGCAGCTGCAGCTCTAGGGGAGGTAACTCTTTGAGAAGGAACCCGAGGAGAAGCAACTCTTGGAGGGGCAAAAGACTGTGTTCTTGGTGGCTCTAGAGGTACAGGCGGCCTGAAGAGTAGTTTATGCTCTCTTTCAGCCTCGTCCAGAATTTTTTCAATACTGCTTGGTTTCCTGAACAGAGGCATAAACGAACTGGTCTCCCCATCTCTGAGTTTTCCTATGCCTTTCTTCCTCTTTTCTCTTGTGCTTCTCTTGTCTGGTTCCTGAAATATGGTAAATTCACAACAGGGGACAGAAATCAGTGACAACAGACTAGCAATCATTGTTAAGAAAAGCAGAAGGGACATGATGATCACTTACAGTAGCAAGTTTGTCCTTGGAATGGGGTAAAAAGACCTTCTTGATCGCAGAAAACCAACTCCCTTTCTTCCCCATGCTCCTAGCATTACTGTCACCACCAAGACTGATAAGCAAACTACATGATCAGATGTCTGAATGTCCCAAATAGATTCTGCTTATGAAGCAAACAGAAGTACCAGCAGATAAACATAATCACGAATTCTTATCATCTCGATTTCGACGTTCCGGAGAAACCATATGAGCTACATGGTCTAATCCATGAGGAACATGGCAGATTCAATGCATGCAAACAAGGGGAAAAGCCTAGATTTTGAGGGATGAAGATCGAATAAAAAGGTTGCCAGAAGAAGGAATTGGGTGAGAAACAAATACAGAGACAAGAGTAGAAGAAGATAAGCAACAGAAACTACAAATTGGATACAGATCACTTGTTTCATAGAAGAATGACAACCTCCATCTTTTCATGTCATAAGCAGACAACGAGATTAAGCCCAACTTGTCGTGTAATCAACGGATATAATCCTAGCAAAAAGATCTGGGTATCGGCGTAACAATATACAAACAAACACATATTGACAAAGCAGCAACTTCTTCTTCAGAACACCTCAATAATACAAAATCTTTGACTAATCAGAGAATTTAAAGTTTTATACACTTCCCTTCCACGAACCCAAACCCAGAATTCGAAAGGCTTTGGCCTGAAGAATGAACCCTTCTGTCAAGATTTTGTGTTTGATTTCTTATAACAAGGCAGGTAAAAATTCTCCATGAGAAACCACAAAATAAAACGTTGCAAGAAAACAAAATCAAACTCCTCCAAAAGAAACAAAAATCCACCTTTAAAACATGCCCCCCCCCAAAAAAAAACAGGATCACATGATCATGCAAAAAAAAAAAAGTATAATGATTATACACCTACAAAAGCTTACATGAACAGAACCCAACACAGAAACAGATGAGATCATGTCATAAACAGATAAACACATACCTTATTTAAGAACCTAGTTCAACAAAGACCATGAAAAGTCTGTTTAAGAAGATTTCGGAAAGAAAAACCAGAAAAAGAAAGCAAGGAAGGGCTGAGCAGCAAGCAGCAGCCAAAGAAGACTCTTTCCTCCTGCTCTTTCTCTACCCTCCCTCTCCTTTCCTGTACAACATCCTAATGCTGTGTTGTTCTCTTTTGAAAATCTCTGCAGCTGTTTACTTTTTTTTTTCTTCTTCACATACTTTTTAATGTTCCTTTGATTCCTTCCGACACCAATATGTTTCTCTCCATATATATTTCCCTCCCACAAATACAACTTTGAACCATGTTCTCGTCGGCAATGGATACAATTTTTCTTTCTCTTTACCACCTTTCCCCTTTTGTTGGATTTATAAATTTTTTTTCTTTTAGGCAATGATGATCATGATTATGAAAGAGAGAAATATGGAAAGGGACTTGGCACCTTTATCACTCAACGTGACCATCTTGTTCAACCACCTTTACTTAAATAAGAAGACTACTTCAACAGAAACAATCCTTTGTTCAGTGATTGTAACACGGTCAGGTTTGGTACTCTGTGAAATTTTTTAACTAATCATATAATACCTATTGATCTCTACCACTATCATTACACCAATATCAGTATTACCTCAATATGATAGGAACCTTTCATACTAATTAAACCTTATGAACTCTTATTACATTAACCATGTTCATCTTAGTAAGTGTCTGATCGAAAATGTCATAAAATCCGGAAAAAATTAGTCACGATAGGTTCATGTGCACTAAAAACTCTTCAATATCACCAGTCATGCTGCTGGGTCACACGCGCTACAATTGGAAATTGCTTGAGGTTGCTTCACTATCAAATTTGGTAGGCAGAATACTCTTACATAGAAATAATGAGACCAATGAGAGATTATTGCATGAAATGTTCTATAAATACTTTTTTTGAGTTTCTCAAGCATTTTCTTGCTCTAAATCCTATTTTCCTGTTTTGTTTCATACCAAAAGGTACCTAGTTTTCCTCCTTTCTCTTTTTCCTGAAATTTCCATTCTGTGTAAAGATTTTACATCTGCTGAACCTAAATTAGGTTGGCGTAAAGCCAAAAATGCTCTTTTTTCAGAGGGGTAGCCAGTATTTCCAGGGGAAAGAGACATGGAAATTGAACTTTACCAATCGTATGATCAGTAGTAGAGTAGATTCCTGGAAATAGTATCTTAGGAGGTGCATAGGATAAGATCCCAGAAATGAGCACGCGACACTGGTTCCTGAAGGATGGTTAAGTTAATAGGTAAGGTAGATCAGTTGTCCCAGATGTTTGGTTAGAATAATCTGTGGGTATGCTTGAACTAAATAATTGTGACACCAAACTTCAAAAAGAAAATACTTAAAATGAGATTTCTTCAGATTAGTGTTGGGAGTAATGTTGTGTGGCTTTAATGTAATAAGCTCGATTCTGTATTAAGACCGAACTTCGTTAAATCTCTTTCATGTAGTTAGAGCTTATCTTGGAAGCTACACAAACCCACAACTCTGCAACGATGATCTCATCCAGTTTCTTAATTCAAAATTTCTTGGACAGTAAGTGTCTTAATTTATGTTTCAGGAAGAGGCAAAACAATTCCACAAGTCCTACGAACTTGAATCTACTTTTAGGGTGGTGGGGTTAAGACAGAAGGAAAAGAATAGAGGAAATGGTGTTTTGGAGCGTGCTTTCCACCTACCGTGACTCACAGTGGGGCTATCAATGACAGGTAACAGTCCAACAAAGCAACCGTGGAAAGGAACTATAGATTGTGGTGGTGGGGGTCTGGTTGATGGTGATGGTGATGGTGGGCATAAGGTAATCGAATAGGATCCATGTGATATCAGCCATTGGATCAGAATTTCAACAACAGTTCCTGAAAAAAGTAGCAGCAGGAGATGGCCAACTGTTTGGCATGATTGTGCATAGCAAACAAACATAGCTTGCAGGATAAAATTTTGTCTTGCTACTTGTTGCACTGCCATCTTCACACCCTGTCTGTGCATGTGATACTTGAAGAAGCACGTCACTGTACATCAAGACATAGGGACATAGTCGCACACAAAACGTAGGACAAGGGTCCAATCGATGAGGTGGTATCTTTGCTTGTTGTCTTAATGGCAACTTCTTAGAAGATGTCCCTTTTAGCCATCCTAGATGGTCCAATTTTCTATCTCCCCTATCAACAGAGTACTTTTAGATTCCAGCATATAAGAAGGTTGTGGCAGGTGCAACTTCATAGCTATACCAGCAATATCTGAATGGCCCAACTAAGGATGGGTTTATAGAGTAATACCCACAATGAAAGCAGCAGGTTATCCTACCATCCTAATCAGATTTGATTCAACCCATGAGATAATCTCCGAAAGAGATTAGTATATCGATCGAAATCCGAAAGAGGTTAGTACAACGAATTAACAAAATTGGTGGGGTTGTCAATGCCTATCATCACTTCTTTTATTGTCCGATCATGCATACCCTCTTTGAGCTGAGCTGCCATCAACCATTAACAGCAGTTTTTCAAGAGTTTTCACTGTTCTAGACTAGATTAGAGGTAGATTGCAGATTAAAATCAGTGTTCTCATCATAATCTGACAACCAACAAACTGCCTCTCATGAAAAACTTGATTTGATGGTTGACCTCGTCAGGACCCATCTGGAACTTAACGTTGACAAAAGTGTTTCCCCTGTCAGGAAAGACAATTTCCCATTGTAATCATGACAACTGGTGCATGAATAGGAAGGCAGACAAGGAACCATTAACAACCCATGAATTCCTACGTACAGGAAATGATTACAGGATGAAACTGAATAATTCCGAAGCAGTTTTCCAGATAGAGATATCGATGGAAAAGCAAAAAAAAACAGAAGATTTGCTTTAATGGAAGGTACAAACAAGACGTAATGAACAAACAGTCTTTATAAGGTGTGATATTTGATTAAATAACCACTGTCCTTGTGCTCCTACTTCAATTCTTTAAGCTTGGAGTGTCGTATAAGCAAACAAGAATCCAAATTGTTTGATATAGGAGTACGTAGTTTATGGTTTAAGTTTGTTAACCCAAGTCCCATAATTAGAATATGTAATGAAGCCTTTGGAGGTCCTGAACAGATCCTTCTTCCTTCTGTGCTAAGTCTTGCAGTGCTACATGTTCTTTATGGGATAACCCATAACAGCTTCGATCTTGAGTGACTATTGCGTCTTCTCGGGAATCTCTTCTCTGATTGGCCCCTTGTAAACAGTTTGATGACTCTGACACTGGTTCTGTCAGGATCTGTCTCTGGCACTTCTGAGGATTTGCATTCAAGGCTACAACTTCTCGTGACCCAGGAATAGTTTCCAAATTCTGAGGTTGTTCTTGGAAATGAACATCCACGGAATAGCCATGTTGAGTCTACCCATACTTCTCCAAAGAATTCAGCTTTTTCGTCTCCTTACCTTTCAAGCTCAATGAAATATGTGCAGTTATTACAATAAGGACTCATTGAACCAACACTCTCCGAATAGACATGCCAGGCTTGTTATGTTGAGAAACGATCCGAATTAACGGGAAAAAGAGACTGGTAATTAATTACAAATCTCTTAATATTTTTTGAAAGATGATAAAGTTTCCAAGACCTTTTTGGAATAGCCATGATGGTTGATTGATGTTCTTTTTTAATTTTAAGAACCCAATTAATTATAATATCAAGAATATGACCATGAAATTGAAAGAGTTATTATAATAATTTATATTCTCTATATCAAACTGGAAAAAATTAAGGATAGTTCTGAAAATATAATATGAATATTAGAGAAATTCATTTAGTATGTTATTCTTTCTCTTATATTTGTTTTTTTCAATAATATTTAAATAGGTTTATCCTATTTAGGATTTAAGTTTTTTCTATAAAAAAAACTCCCATTATTCTTAATCATCCATATTAATCATTATTTTTTATTTTTTTATTTTTTTAATGTATTTTTGTCATCTTTATCGTCTCTTCAAATGCATGTTATTTGTCTTTTGGTCAGCCATCCTGAATGTATATTAGTAGGTAGATGAATGCATATAAACTAAAAAAAATTAGTCAGGTCATATTATTTGTATGAAAATGCATTATAAATAAATGTATCACTTGCTTATTGATGAGAAAACCAAATTTATGTCAGATTTTTAACTATTATAAGATATTGGAGTAAATTACATATAATTTTTAATTATGGTATGTTATGTAGTTTGTTTAGGGTAAAAAATAAAAGAATTTAAAATAATAAAATGTGTATTAATAAATAAATAAATAACTCCATCAAGAATTTATTAAATATAAATCCAAATCAATGGATTTATCTCAGACAATCATGGTGGATGGGTAGGACATAAGGAAGTTGAGAGTTCTAAGGTTTGGTGTCAAACAAATATAAAATTAATGTTGTTATGGTTTTTAAATTGTTTGTATTCAATAGATGTAGAGGGAGATTGAAGCGGGAACCTAAGTCATTCCTCAGTAAAGATATAAATACGAGACAAATACATACAAAAATAGTATAATTTGAAACCGGTTGATACAAAATATAAAATAAGGTTAATTTTGGCTAGGGTTAAAGGGATGAAATGTTATATTTTTAACTTAAGTGCTTATTATCTGATAAATAATTAAGGGGTTATTTGTAATAAATTTTTTCATATACAAACTATTTGTATATGGTAACCCTTAAAGTTTTTCCTTTTTTTGAGATATTTGATTCTAATATTTATGATATAATAGAAAGAATAAGCTATTATTATTCATAATGACTATCTATTTCATTAAAAAAATTCATTAATTGACTACTGTGATATTTATTAATTGAACTGAATCTCAGCTCACCTTATAATAGACATAAACTTGAATAGAGTATCCAAAATGGGATTTCGGTTAGCAGCTTGGGAAAAGGCTACTACAGATTACGGGAATCCTGAAGATAGATCATCAAAATCAATCCAATGTATATAGATATATTCATCAAGTTAGGTTATCCAAAGTCATAATTTTAAAATATTTTTTTACGTTTGATTAAAGATAAATAACATTAATGTAATAATCTTTATATGGTAGCAGAGATTGGTCAAGTCAATAGTAATTAGAATACACCTTTGAAATGTAATGTATTCAAAATATCTGACTTTTCTGGCCTCCACCACATGAAATTTGCGCTTCTTAAAATAGAGACTTTGTAGTTTAGTTTGTTGTTGTAGACCACAGAACGGAGAGCTCCCAAATCAGGCGGACAACCACCAAACCGGTTGTCGCATCATATGATGCTCTCCTTCTTGTTCCTTCCCCATTTCCAGAATATAAATACAAAAAAAAAAAACAACTAGCAAGAAATTCTTTCTTCTTCATCCATTCCTCCTTCCCAAAATCTGACCAAGCCTCGTCTTTCATCCCAATACCTTACGTCAAAGTGTTGCGAGTCTGCGAAAAGGACACAGTTTAGAAACCTGAAAGATGTTTCCAAGTGGGGTGCTAAGAGTGATATTAGACCGGTATACATCTGTTGCTGCTAAGCCTGATCATTAGAGGAAGAGGCTGCTGAAGATATATATTTATATATATATAAGTGAGGGTAGAATGGAGAACGCAACAGACCCCACAATCGTATGCTACGCCCCGGCCATGGTTACGACAAATGGTATATGGCAGGGAGACAATCCTCTCGACTATTCACTTCCACTGTTCATCTTACAATTAACTATGGTCGTTGTTACCACCCGTTTTCTTTTCTTTATCCTCAAACCCCTTCGCCAGCCTCGTGTTATATCTGAAATCCTGGTGAGTAATTGTACGTAGAAAGTAATGTTTCAAAGATCATGCAATTTCCTGTATGTACCTTAATTGACAGGATTGTTTGTCATTCCTATGATATTTACAGGCAGGGGTTATACTGGGGCCGTCGGTACTTGGACAGAATGAAGTATTTGCCAACTCCTTATTCCCTCTGAGAAGTGTGATAGTGCTTGAAACAATGGCAAATGTAGGCCTCCTCTACTTCCTATTCCTGATAGGAGTAGAGATGGATATTACGGTGATCAAAAGAAGTGGAAAAAAGGCCTTGTGCATTGCTGTGGCAGGTATGATCTTGCCTTTTCTTTCAGGCTTCGCTTTCTCTTACATACTCGAAAAAAAGACATCAAGTCCAAACCAAGGTACTTTCATCCTCTTCCTGGGAGTTGCTCTATCTGTCACTGCTTTCCCGGTGCTTGCAAGGATTTTGGCAGAGCTCAAACTTGTTAACACAGAACTCGGTAGGCTAGCCATGGCTTCAGCTCTTATCAACGACGTTTGTGCATGGATTTTCTTAGCTGTGGCCATAGCTTTGGCGGAGAATGATAGTGCCTCCTTGACTTCCCTCTGGGTGGTACTTTCCAGTGCAGCTTTTGTAGGCTTCTGTATCATGGCTGTAAGACCCGCCATCGCGTGGATCATTCGAGCAACTCCAGAGGGAGAAACCATCAGTGATTTCTACATATGTCTCATCCTCACCGGAGTAATGATTGCAGGATTCACTACAGATGCAATTGGAACACATTCCGTGTTTGGAGCTTTCGTATTTGGCCTGGTTATTCCAAATGGACCTCTTGGAGTCACTCTCATGGAAAAGCTAGAAGACTTCGTTTCAGGACTTCTTCTCCCCCTCTTTTTTGCTATGAGCGGCCTCCGAACCAATCTAGGGACTATTACTGGAGCCAAAATCTGGGGCATTTTAGCAGTCGTTGTCGCTCTAGGCTGTGCTGGAAAAGTTGCCGGAACTGTTGCCGTGACAACCTTCTACCAAATGCGTGTGCGTGAAGGGATTACTCTCGGTTTGCTCATGAACACCAAAGGCCTTGTGGAGCTCATCATCCTAAATGTCGGCAAGGATCAAAAGGTATCACCACTATCCTGAGAAGTAAATTTTCTAAATAGTCGATTCTATCCGTGGTTTCGAACCCAAATTCTCTCCTATTAAGACATAAGGACTCATGACATCCAAACTAAAGCTCCACAAAACTCACTTTCTTGCAGATCTTAGACGAACATACCTTTGCAATTATGGTGGTTGTAGCGGTGGTTATGACCGGGATCATCATGCCTCTTGTAACAATCGTATATAAGCCAGCAAGGAGATTCGTGCCATATAAACGAAGAACGATCCTGAGCACAAAGCAGTCCGGTGAACTAAGGGTTCTGGTGTGCGTGCACACACCTCGAAATGTCCCCACGATTATCAATCTCCTTGAAGCCTCCTATTCTAGCAAAAAAACCCCTATATGTGTCTATGTCGTCCATCTTGTGGAACTCACCGGTCGAGCATCGGCTATGCTTATTGTCCATAACACACAAAAATCCGGTCGTCCGGCCATGAACAGAACGCAGGCTCAATCTGATCATATCATCCAAGCCTTTGAGAATTATGAACAGAATGCAGTTTGTGTTTCGGTGCAGCCCCTGACTGCCATTTCTCCCTACTCCACTATGCATGAAGACATCTGTAACTTAGCCGAAGACAAGAGAGTAGCGTTTATAATCCTCCCTTTCCACAAACAACAAACTATCGATGGTGGAATGGAAGTGACCAACCCAGCATTTCGAACGGTAAACCAAAATGTGCTATCCAATGCTCCATGCTCCGTTGGGATTCTTGTAGACAGAGGGTTTAGTGGGTCTACTCTCATGGCACCAAACCAAGTTTCTCGCAATATAGCGGTAATCTTCTTTGGAGGACCAGACGACAGGGAAGCACTCGCATACGCACAGAGGATAAGCGAAAACCCTGGTGTTAGATTGACCTTATTACGCTTCTTTCCAGGTGAGGATGCTACGCAGATGGAGCCCCCTGCAGGAGGACAGGGTATGGGAACGGAAGCACATAATGAGAAACGCCTTGATGAACAGAGCATAACAGAGTTCAGGATCCAAACTTCCAATCACGAGTCCATAATCTACGACGACCTGGTGGTCAACAACGGCGAGGAGACGGTGGGGGCAATAAGATCAATGGACAATGGACATGACTTGTTCATAGTCGGAAGAGGACAAGGGATGATTACACCACTCACGGCCGGACTCACAGATTGGAGCGAGTGCCCTGAGCTTGGGGCGATAGGGGACTTGCTAGCCTCATCTGACTTTGCAGCCACCGCGTCTGTGCTGGTTGTACAAAAGTATACAGGGTCAGGGTTACATGGGATGGGCTTGGAACCACCCAATAACCCGCATTACCCGGATGAATATAGCAAAGTACGGGCAATGACGAGACACAAAGGGCAACCTGTGTTTAACCTATAGCTATTTCGTTAGAGTTGTTTAACATGAAACAGATTGTACTTGTTAGGGTTGGGAAACTTTTTTGATTTAGCTTCAAACTTGTACCAAAAGCATAGGGATGTGTAATTATCACCTTTATGATGATTTGGATTTATTTCAAGATTGAATCTTTAAACTTTTATTAAAGATAAATGCATAGAGATTTCACAGAAGGATTCCATAAATAAAGTTATAATAGCAGAATTATGGTATTGCTGCTCAAACTTTTTGCTTAAATTGCATCAGTACTTGAAACTTCTATCCCTGCAATTATAATAAAAAACCGATCAATTATATAACTGCTTATATTAATGGAGAAATTGTAAAACTGAACTTCAGTTATAAAAGGAAAATTTACCAAAGGAAGTGTTTTCCACTCATTTTCTCTGATAAACACATCAGAACCAATGTTTGTTTCAGCTTCTTTTCCAAACTGTGGTGGCATATTTGTCAGTATCAACTCTTTCAATGTGGTCACATGCCTCAATCCATCTACCCTGTTGAGTCTTCTGCAGCCTCTAATCTCTAGTTCTCTGAGGCATGGCATGGCTCCTTCTTCCACTCTCCACTGTTCTAGCTCCAGAAGTCCCCATAGCTTCAAGCTATGAAGATGAGGAAATCCTCCTCCTCGACATGTTATTTCTTCTCCCAAGTAGGAAGCAGCAAATAGTCTGAGGACATTGAGGTGAAGCAGCTTTCCAAGCATTGGCATTGGGTCTTTTCTCAGTTGTGACATTGATAAGGTAAGAATTTTAAGGTTTGGAGGTAGCCGTTTGATGTCAATAGGTCTTGGCAACACTCCAAGCAAATACAGGTCTAGTAGCTTTTGATGATCAGCTAAGGTGGTCAATCTTATGGATCCGCGTTCGCCGGTCGTCTTTATTGATCTCAATCTTAGAGATTGGAGGTTGGTCAGCTGTGAAATCCAATTATTGATTGGTTCTTGTGATACTGAACTGAATCTCAGCCCCAGCTTGGTAAGAGATGTGATCTTGAACAGAGTATCCAATATGGGACTATGTTGGCTTATTGATAGACCCCATAAGGTTAGCAGCTTGGGGAAAGGTTCTAAATTACTGGAATCCTGAAGATCATCAAAGTCAATCCAATCCATATAGAGATGTCTCAGGTTTTTCATCATCCAGACTGAATTAGGCAGAGTGGCTATGTTAGTATGCTTCACATCTAGAGTCTGCAAGCTTTTCAGATCACAAACTGACTCTGGAACAGAATCCAAAGCAGTTGATCTTAATCCTAAGTACCTTAAGTTCAACAATCTCCCAAGTGTCTTAGGAAGCCTAGGTTTGTACACTCCCTCGAGATCAACTACAGCCAACAGTCCAAAGTTTTTTCCTGCAATAATCTTGCCCAGAAACATACTTATTTCCCCAACTGGAATACCTCTTCTCGGATTGAAAGAAACAAATGATCGGAGATGGCCAACATAACTACTCAGCTGAGGGTAATTCCTGGTGCTGAAATAAGAAGCGAGTCGCCGGACTGCGAATGGCGGTTGATCTCCAGAAGCATAACCAGACTTTACATGAATGTAAAATAATCCTGTATCTGCAGCTTTACTTGAAAAGATATCATAAAGAGCAACAGGCAAGTGGCATGCTTTTGGGATCCCATCCGACCTCCATCCTGAAACTTCCACCATGTTTCTATTAATCAGTTCTTCAAGGCACATTTCTGCTACATCCTCAGCAAGTAATTCCCCGGAAGCGTTTGGTGCCACCAGCCCTTCCGCCACCCATAACTGCAACAACCTCCTGAGGGATATCTTGGATGCTTTTGGAAAGAGCCCCATGTAAAGAAAACAAGGCTTCACCCACACAGGAAGTTCTTTATAGCACAGATTAAAGATTTCTTCAACATTATCTGCAGAATTGATCACTCTTGACCACTCACTCTGATCTGCTTCTTGCATGGACAACAGACCTCCCATCAAGCTAATAGCCAGAGGCAAACCCCCACATACCTTCAAGATTCGTTCCTTAAACATGTTCAGCTCCGAAAAGCTACTCATCAGTCTGTCTTCAGCTATGCAGACCTTGTTCAAGAACAATTCCCAGCTGTCCTCATCATTCAATCTCCCAGTTTGTATGATCGGATCAGATGAGATAGAAGAAGCAATATCAGGATTACAAGTAGTAACGACAATCCTGCTCCCATTATCCGAAGTGGGAAACACTTTTCTCAACCTCTCCCACACTTCATTTTCCCCAACATCATCAACAACAGCAAGATACCTGTCTTCGGTTAAAGCCTTACCAAGCCTTGACACTAAATCCTGTTCCAAAACAGGCTCTTTTGCCACGGCCAGCATCTCATCAACTTGTTTCAACATCTCGAACACAACCTCTCTCGATCTAAACCCATAACTGCTAACATTAACCCACAAGAACTTCCTGAAATGCCGCTTAACCCTGACACTTTCGACTGCAGCCTTAACCAGAGCTGTCTTGCCAGACCCTCTCTCACCCACCACAGAAATCACTTGGGTGGCACCAAAATTGCTACTTTCTTGTCCAAGATCAGGAACCAATCGAGCTACCAGTTGCTGAACTTGATCATCCAGACCAACAAAGTGAGAACTGCAACTTATTCCTCGCCCCCGCCTCAGGGCATTTCCCCCTTGTATGACGGATCCAGCAAGAGTGTTACTCATACCAAGAGCCCGGATTAGGGTCATAAATTTTTTCATTTCAAAACCAAACAGAAACTTGCTATACAGTAAGCGTAAAGACTTGCTTGTCGAATTACCTGGCCTCTGTCTTTGCTTCACGGTTCTTGCAAGAAACCTGTCGGTGGCATCCTCAATGGAATAAACAGCACGCAAGAGTTTCTCCAAGTCCTCATCCCTTCTCGCAGCTTTCGCAGACTGGAGAAGTAAATGGATGTCGTCTGCAACATTTTGGACCTGAACAGTAAATTTGGTGCTGGTATTCATGGTTTCATCAAGGAGAAGGGTTTGGAATTTGTGGACCGAAAGCGAAAGAATCCATTCAGCGTCCATGGCCGAGTCAAACACACTGCTTAGCAAAATAAAAGAACCTATTATGATTAAACAACAGCTTCTTCTCTTTCCATCTATAAGCAACCTGCATTAAAGACACCGGGCCCCATTTTCTTTTCTTAACCGCGGAACAAAACATGTTCTTTCCTTTGATGGTGAGCCCACAAGAGTTTAACTTTCCTTTTCCTTAGTTGGCCAATTATGATTTTTCAGTACCAAAGCTGATTTCTGCATGTTTTCTCCCTATTCTGTCTTCTGCACATCATCCTGACTCTAACCTTACAGGAGCAGTTCCCCTAGCTTCTACCTACCTACCATTTGTGTGACTTGAAAAAAAAATTTCTATGATGAGGAGGATAGCAATTGAAGTAAGTCCTCCAGGTCTGAAAGCATGCTCCTGATGGGATGAATTCTAGTTTTTTTACTGGAAGGACAACATTTGGCAGTCCTAGGAAGCAAGTTCTTCAGCCTTCATGGAACTTTCGATTATATTACTAGTTTGGTCTGCTTACCTACTACTTCTTCCAAGCGGGGATACTGAAAATTAGAGTCAAATCTCTAATAATGTAGATGGCAAGCTAACTGCATTTCAGACACCATTTCTTCTGCATCATCACTTGGGCGGTGGTGCTGCTGACTCCATTACTGCACATATTCATTAGTGGACTATGAGTTGTGGTTAAGAGACCCTCGTTGGACTTGTGCAACCAGTTGGTGCAATCAACCTCAGCCCTCTAATCTTTTCTTCCAAAACCATTTTTGACCTTAAAATGCTCTCTAGACCTTCTTTTTTTTCTCTAAATGCCAGAGTTCCCTTAAGCATCACAATATATACTGACACACATATCATCCAAACTCTTTTTTTCGGGATTTATTCGGAATTATATATTAATATGTTATCATGTATATGGTAATAATTCACTATCTTTAAGTTTTGTTATTAAAAAAAAATTGGTTATTTTTATAATTTAGAGATAACAAAGTGGAATTATATTTTTAATTGATTGAATTAGAAAATTCGACTGAAAAAAATTTATACCTTAAAAAGAGCAATAGAAATAAGAAAATTAAACATTAAAATAAAAACCAGTAATTTTCATGATATATGTGCGTTCTTATGAGAAAACCATCAAGTCTTTTCATAATTACAGCATGCCATGCCAGATCGTGTCGGTAATTACGTGTTAAGGCAGTGGTCGAATCAGTCCAACAAAGACGGTTGCCGCTTTAACTTCTTTCCACCACCTCGCCCCAACGGTCCGAACATTGACCGATTAACTAATCAAAGAAAAGAGCACACTTTCTATTTCTCTTCTCTCGCCCCCCCCCCCTCTCTCTCTCTAGAAATGGTCTTCTGGGTTTACTCTTGGCCCCTCTCATTCTATTTCTCTGTCACTATTTTCTTTCGTTGAATTGTTACTGGGAAGCCTAAAGCCTTCTTTTTTGGAAGAAAAAGGAAAAAGAGGAGGTGATATAACTTCTTCTGCTGATCAAATTACCAACTGTAACGCTGAAGAAGGGAGGGAGGGGGAGATGAAGACGTTTGTGATCGAAACAGCGCTGGAAGTCCTGGTACCGACGTGGTGGGAGATCAAGGTGACGGTGGCTGCAGCGGCGTTTGTGATCGTGGCTTGCTGGTTTTTCTCCTTTGGTGGTCGGGAGGGTGATGGGTGTGGCGGTGGCAGCGATCGGTTGGAAAGTGCTGGAGATGGCATTGATGAGAAAGAGAAGGTCGATTTGTTCATTCTTTTTCCTTTTGGGTTGATGTTTCTAGTTTGACTTTTTGAAAAATTTGAAGCTTTAGTGATTGGTTGGCTAGTGATTTTTTGCATGAAAGAATATTTTCTTTTTTTCCTTATAATGATGTTTAATTTTAATAGCAGTACTGCAAAGGAATCGTTATTCGGTTTCAGTAGGAGCTTGAATTGGTAAAGTGCTGGTTTTGTTAGGAAGGGAAAGGTGATTGATGTTAGAACGTTATTATCTGTTTTTGGTTCGCTGTTAGTGCTACCTTGATTAGTTTATCTGTTGCTTAAAATTTTTTTCTTTTACATTTCCCTTTTGTTGGCCTGCTAAAGCTTGTAACTTTAATTTGATGTAGTTCTGTAGCTGTTTGTTTGTGATTAAATGACTTTTGTACGGAATTTCTTTTCACGGGTTGCAAAAATTTAGTTGAGGGAAGAGTGTAAAGTTTTTTTTGGTTCAAATTAATGTGGTAAAACAACTTTCTTTTTATTTCTTTCAAGAATTTGTGATGGCTGAAAGTTTTAATAATCTGTATAGTTAAGGTATTTAGTCCTTTGATTTGTTTTCTTCCAATGATGATAGTTCTAGCTTGATAACTTCCATCACTGTTTGTGGTACTTCCAAAACTGTTATGAACAGTGGTTGACTGTGATTGAGGATTGGGGCTTAGGATTGTTTCTATTTGCTATTTCGTGTGTTGCTTGCTTCATGGAGTAATTTTTCACTTCTTTGACATGCAGTTCTGCACTTATTTTGTAGATCTTGAAAGGAAATCCTCAAGCCACTTCTGCATATATAATCAAGGTATGGACAGGTTTGATTGTGCCACTTGCTCGTTCTTGAAGCTTGGCAAGAGAGAGCTCATTGTCTGTAAAATGTTGCCTTCTTTTTCCATATTTATGTTTAGTGATTTGACATAGTGTTGCGTGGTTTTATTTTAGGTGGAATTGTTGGCTGCTAAGAATCTTATTAGTGCAAATCTAAATGGCACTTCAGATCCTTATGCTATCATTACCCGTGGTTCAGAGAAGAGATTCAGGTATCTGTCTTCCTGTTTGCACATTTTACAAATGGTTGTGGAATTTTCATAACTCCCTGATGTTAGTTTTGTTCATCTTTTTACAAGTTCAGCTTTGAGGATTCATCTTTTACAAGTTCAAATTTTACTTGATACCAATGCAGTTCTATGGTCCCTGGCTCAAGAAATCCAATGTGGGGAGAAGAATTCAATTTTTCAGTTGATGAACTTCCAGTACAGGTATAATTATTTTATACTATGCTTCTGGATTTGGTAAGTGAAGGACTGTTAATGGGAGAGTTCTTGATTTCCTCTAATTCTGTTTGAACTTCCGGATCATTGTGAGAGAAAAAGGTTTAAGAATATGATGCCTCTTGTTGGCATTTAAGTTGCATCATTCTGTTGTTTCCTTTGGTTTCTTTAACTAGTTATTATCTCCCTTTATTTGTGTATACTGAAATTTTTCCATAGGGGTAAGCATAGGCGAATGACCTTTTTGGATTTCTGAAGCCTCGCATGATTTTAAGCACCTCCTGTGTATAGGTTATGTGCCTCCAGTGTACCCCTTTGTTACTTGAGATGTGTTACACTGTGTCCTATCAATCACCTTTATGCCTTCTCTCCTTTTTTTTTCCCTTATTCTTACTGCTTTATGTTATCTGTTCAGAATCTATCATGTGTACTTTTCTGTTCCTAGATGCATTGCTTGGTGTCTTAGGCTCTAGCCTTCTATTCCTTATTTTCTTCTCCTTACAGCAGCTTTGCTTCCTGATTTGTGTGTCTTTCTTTACTTAGCAGTTTGCATTAGAATTACGATGCTTTTTTTCCTATAAAGCTATTTTGACAGTTTCAATGATGCTTTCACAGTTGGTCCTGTTAAAGTATATGAGATTATTTCAATTCCTCGTCCAACATCATCATTTGGTGTGAAATGACCATTATGCTTCTGAAGATCTTTATGTGTTGTAGGCTTACGGATCTTCTGCTTCTGGCAGATTAACGTGACAATATATGACTGGGATATAATCTGGAAAAGTGCAGTTCTTGGTTCTGTAACTGTTCCAATTGAAAATGAAGGTGAAACTGGTGCATTATGGCACACGTTGGACAGCACATCTGGGCAGGTATTTTTTTTTGTAAATTTCCTGTTCTTTTGATTTTTTTTAACCCATTTGACTTCTAAAGTTCGCTGTTTCATTTCTAATTTAAATTTTTAATGGAGACTAATATACGTTCTATGCTGCAAGTCAGGTTTGTCTCCATATTAAAACTATAAAACTGCCCGTAAGTTCTTCCAGGTAATTTTTTGTTTAATTTCTTTCAAAATTTCCTTCGTGATCGCATGTGCCTAAAATCTTATGTTAGGTTGTTCACTTTTCATGTACATTTCAATGATTTAGTAGCAAATGAATGTGTTAGATGAGCAACAAAATAAGTATTTCTGGCTGTGTCGGTTTTGTCTGTCCATCTAATAGTTGCTTCCGTTGTTTTTTTATAGAAATTTAATTTTCTTAAAAATTGCTATTCCTGGTACTTAGTTACTCTTATTATTCACACCATGTTTGTAAAATGTTGCGCGCCTGGTGTCTCAGAGAATAAGAATGAGTTTTTGCTCATCTCAATTATTTGAGCAGTTCTCTTTTGGTAAAACGTGCCTTAGATATTTGTGGGACTATTCCGACATTAAAGTTGGTTTACTTTGCTTTTGGTAGGGCTATAAATGGATTTGCTGGAGCCAACCCTCGAAAAAGGATTTCTTCAGATAAACCAGGACCTACCGTGGTTTATCAAAAGCCAGGACCTCTTCAGACAATATTTCATCTTCTTCCAGATGAGGCAAGTTAATAAGATCATTTTCCATGGGATTGTCAATGTGGTAAACATTTTTTGAGTCTGATGAGAAACTACTCTTTTTGGACCTTCTCTAGCATCATACCATTGCTGAGCTAACAGACTGGGTGTCTATTTCAGGTTGCTGACCATAGTTATTCTTGTGCTCTTGAGAGGTCATTCTTATATCATGGTCGGATGTATGTCTCAGCATGGCACATATGCTTCCATTCTAATGTTTTTTCTAAGCAAATGAAGGTCAGCCTGTCCTGTTAATTTGGGTTATTTGCTACTGTTTATGTTCTGACTTGAATCCAACTATGTTAGTTGACATATGGTCTTCAGTAATGGATGGTTTTATGTCATCATAAGAAGTCCTTGTCTCCATTCCCTTCAATATCTCCAAGAATATTGCAGAGATGGTGATTCCAAAGTCCTAGTTGTATATTTAAACATCATTTCTTGAATTGAGACAAATGCAATAATAGTTACATTCCAATTGTGCACAATCTTTCCTTTATGTACCTGTGCTGGCTGTATTGCCTGCTTTGGCATCATTTTGATAATGTTATCTCTTTTACCGGAGAAACATGTTACCTTTCAGGAAAACATACACATGTGGGTTGTATAAGTTGTCCTTGTTTTCTCTCATTTAAGCTTATGCTTTTACCCTTATAAACTCCTTCATGATGCTCTGGCTTTGCATTTTTTGTTCATGCTGTATGAGTATGTTTGAAATATTTTATATAGTTATGCAGAGCGCATCTCAAATTTTAACAGTGAATAAGACTAAATGAAGAATTAAAGTGCTTGGCTTGCCTGACTATCTTGCGTTCTTCCTTGAGCATTATTCATGATTTTATTAGTCCCTTTTTTCCTCTAAAACCAAAAAATATAAGTTTAATTTTAGGAAACAATTTTTTCATTCATTTAGTTCAGATACTGTATCCTCTTCTAGTTCTTGACGAAATCATTAATTTTATTGGAAAAAGTAATGCAAGAGATGCTATTAGGGACAAATTTCACCAGATTATTATTGTTGCCAATGCTTATGGTTTTCTAGTCGTCTGATGTTCCTGTTTCATGCATCATTTTCTTCATGATGATTTTAATTTTTCATTTGAACATTTTGCAGGTGGTTATACCATTCGGCGATGTAGATGAGGTCTGCCCCTGTGTTGCTTATTTTCTGAGCTATGTTGTTAAATGACAGGAAATATATTCCTTTTTGTGGTTGTGTTTCTTTTATTATGTTACTTTCCCTTTTATGGTTTGCGCAGATTCGAAGGAGTCAGCATGCTGTCATTAATCCTGCTATAACCATTATTCTTCGTATGGGTGCCGGGGGCCATGGTGTGCCTCCTTTAGGAAGCCCCGATGGTTAGTACTTGGCTGACATTCTAATATTAAGCATATCAATCATTCTTCGACATTTTCTAAGTTATTTTAATACTTCATTGGTGCATGAATTCAACTGTATGCATCCTGTTCCTAAGAAGTATCTTTAATTGAGTTCGAATTCTTTGGTTCTGATGTTATCTCTCATTTGTGAGTTTATCCCATAACTTTGTCAGAGTTTACCAGTTGGTAATCCTCAACGGATTACATTCTTGTTTAGGCTTACATTTGGCATTAGTAGGACATATTTTTTATGCATGCATCATTTTCTTTGAATTAAAGTAATGTTCTGCCATCATGTAATATTATTGGGGTTCTTTTCTGTTTTCTATACATTGCATCATTGACCAAAGGAGTGCATATTCTAGTGATTACTATTTAAATGTATGATAATGTATGAAAGTTTTTGTTAGCATGATTCTGTTGTTGTGTTTACATTGCCTTTGTCCTCTCCCAATTTCAGGAAGAGTCCGGTATAAATTTGCATCCTTTTGGAACAGGAATCATACCCTCAGAGCTCTACAACGTGCTCAAAAGAACTATCATGCAATGCTGGAAGCTGAGAAGAAGGTAGATTCTATATATATTTTTCTAATTTTTTTCAGTAATCTCCAATTAAATACAGTTTACTGTGATTTCTGTATTGATTATTATCTTGCATAAATGGGATTAGTATTATTTAGATTTTCTAAAACTCCAGAAAAAATTTATTTGAAGATATGGACATCATTCCATCCGAATCTCTATGTTTTAAAAGCCTAGCACTTAAAATGTTTGGATGTTCAATTTAGCCTATAAACAATCTATCCTTTCAATTCATGGTATTCATTACAAAACTTCTCTCTACTAACATGCAATGAAAGTCAACATCATTTGATATCATTAGGATAGGAACTTTGTTCAGAATCAGAATTTTCTCTTTGTTTCACTATCTCTTGGGTTCGTAGATTATGCACAGCACAGTCTAGAAGTTATTCAATAATCATCATTTGCATTTAGATGTACTTGTGAATTCCATCCAGCGTTTATATTTTATGGTTTTCCCTGAGATTACAAATTCCAGCATCATTGCATGTTGAAGAGCCCTTAGGTTTTGTTATTTTGTAGTTTGACCTTGGAAAGGTTTTGGGAATGAAATGCATCTCTTAATGGCTATGGCTTACCTCATAGTCGGTTGAATTAGAGACAATCCTCAACCCCGGAGTAATTGGGTCATACCCTTTATGAATCATTTTCGGGCCCTTTCCTCCAATGTGGAGCAGAGCAATAAGATGGCATACCTTCAGCTTTTATACTTGTGTTGTCTCTGAGTCATGACTTTTTTGCATGCAATAATACCTTTTTCTAACTACTTGCTGGGTTTTATTTTAATCTATTTTGATGTAATATAAATGTTATTGCTTTTCTTTTACACTTCTTAGGAGAGGGCAGAATCCGCATTACGCGCACATAGTAGCTCAATTAAAGGTGGGAAAAAGCAGACTAAAGTTCTTGAAGACAGTGCCTCAAAAACTGGAAAGCTTCAATCTTTTATCAAAGAAGAGGTTCTTGTTGGTATATATAATGTACGAAACATCTTTTCCTCTACCTCTTCATGGGTTATATAATTACTTTATAACATGTTTTTAAGTTACTGTACTTTATTGCAGGATATATTTCCTTGCACAGCTGAGCAGTTCTTTAATTTGTTATTGCGCGATGACTCTAAGTTTACGAATGAGTACCGTGCTGCTAGAAAAGACACAAATCTTACAGTAAGTTATGAGTTTATCCTTTCATATCATTTTGCATCTATCATGTTTGTAAGAAAATAGGTTTTGAGCTCAATGGAGGAAGGATTGGAGTGTGTTTAGATTGTTGGTATTTTCTACACCAACAATGCCAAAAAATTTCTCAATTGATCAAGGTCGGATTGAGGAGATTATTTGTGCTCTATTTGATTGTTTTAACCTGCATTTTTTTTTCCTACTTTTTATGAGAGGTTGTACAACTTCTGGTTGCTTGATTTAGTGGCATCATTTTAGGAAAAGAATCAGAGACCAAAGAAATTGACATCATTTTTTGTAATGCTGGTGGAAATTCGCCTGAAACATCAATTTTCTTTTGGTGATTAAAATTTTTTTCCAGAAATCTGGAAATTGCTATGTCTTCTAATACATTTTCTACCATCATCTGTGATGCAGTTTAAAGCATCAATTTTTTTTTCTATTTCTTTCGTTATATGTATATTAATGGAATGGATGTTCATTAACAATGCCAAAACCATGTTATTGAATCAAACTTATAATCAGTTAAGCACTGGATATAACTCTCATATTATCCATCATTGTCAAATTCCAGATGGGACAGTGGCATACTGCTGATGAGTATGATGGTCAAGTGAGAGAGATAACTTTCAGATCTTTGTGTAGAAGTCCCATGTGTCCGCCGGACACTGCCATGACAGAATACCAGCATGCAGTTCTATCACCAGACAAACTATTACTGGTTTGACCTCTTATCTTATTCCTTGGGTCCATTCTAATGCTATCTTTTCCTTCGAGTGATTCTATGATGTTTCGGTAGAGAAATGCAAAGGACTTATGATCTTGTACCTTCTTAGGTTTTTGAAACAGTGCAGCAGGCGCATGATGTTCCATTTGGATCTTATTTTGAGGTATGTGCTGGTAGATTTTTTAGAGTGTAATCTTCTGTGACACTATGAGTCATTTTGTTAGTAGGAAAAAGCTGTGGCGGACCTATTATGTGTTTAATGAAAATTCTCTCTTATTGAGCATAAGATATGTCTAATAATGTCTTATATTTGTGCTACTTGTGCATCTTTAACTGAGGGTGAGCATCAACCATTTCGGCTGCAATTTCATACCAAAACAAAACCTCACATTGGACTAAGTTTTACTAAATCACGCTACATAGAAGTTTGTACCAAATCAAAAAAACACCAGACTCTGGTTTCAAGTCATCTTTACTTGGCTTGTATGATAAAATTAGATATTAATACTGATGAATGTGCCGGTTGACATTTATGGCCTCTATTTATTGTGCATCCTGGTTCTAATCATGTGATAATTTGTTAGTGCCTATACTTTTCTTGTGTTGTTTTTTTCTTCAACAATATCGATGACTTTACACTTTTCACGGTCCATTAGGTTCATTGTCGCTGGAGAATGGAGACCAATGGCGAAAACTCATGTGCGATGGATATAAAAGTTGGTAAGTCTTGGTCCCTTCAATCAAACTGTGTGAACTTTCCCTTGCTTTTGTTCTTTCTTGTTGTATGCATGCCAGATGACTTCTCTAATTACTGAACTGGGCTTGTTCCTTGAGCACAAAAAGTGTGCTTGTTCTCAATGCTCTACTTGACCGGGGTTACGAAAATGGTCAGAAATGCATGTTCCTGAATATGCCATTCCTTATTTATTATCCGATGTGGATCGCATCATTTTGTGGTGAAGTCCTTCCCTGTTTCGGAACAAGGATGTTTGAAATTCTATATTCTTGCAGGTGCACATTTCAAAAAATGGTGTGTGATGCAATCCAAAATCAGGGCAGGCGCTGTTAGTGAGGTTTGTTGACTGTATCAACTGATTACTGCTTCAATTCAACCCAGTAGTTGATTTTATTTTCCACTTACATTTGAGCCTCTTCTGGTTATGGAACAGTACAAGAAAGAGATGGAACTGATGCTGGAAATGGCACGCTTGTGCATCCAGTCATATAATTCGGGTATCGAAGCAGACAAGAAAGCTCTTTCTCTTGCCGTAACACAAGATAAGAGTTGATCATGTAAACCCAGTGATGAAAAGCCTTGATAACTGATTTACAAGTTGTTATATAGTTTGTAATGAGATGTATTTTTGTGTAGAGCTGCGTTTTGTGATGGCAATAGGTGTTCATATCTTCTGCCAAAACCTTCACCCTATCTCCTTGTGAAGAGGATTAGTGGTGTTTTCCTTGTAACCCTTCTACTGCCAATAAGAGATTGTGCTCATTTAATTTTTTCTATATTTCAATCTGTTGAACATTTATAGGTTTAATGAAAAACAAAAGCTGGCTAGAGGATCTTTGATACCATATTTGTTCATTTACAGACATCCTCCATCTATTTTGCTTGCTCTTCCACAATCCTCAGCCATCTCATGTTATTGCTGTCTTTTTTTTTTTAATATTGTAGACATACAGATGAATTCGAGCAAGATTTCAACAATTTGGACACTCATTCGTTGGTGTTTATGATACAGAAGAACAATCTAATTACAAAATTTAAGACTGAACTCAGAGACTTGATATATTTTGTGCTAGAATCAGACAAAACAATTCCTATCATTGTACACAGATTTGCGAAGGGTGTTAATTATGATTTTCAGAAACCTTGTTGTAGAGGCAATAAGGCCAAAAAGATTCTGTATGGACAAAGAAACTCGAGCTAGAGGCGTAAGGTGGTTAAGATCATCCTGAAAAATCTGTGTATTTTTCTTCATCATACTATTGTAATCCATTTGTTTCTCGCAAATATTGGAAAGCTCATAGTCGAGTTCTCATTTTCAGCTTCCCACAGTCGGTACCAAGTGGAAGCAGAAAATCCAGGACTCGAAATCCCGGGTAGGTGATATAGGTGGAGATTAAGATAGGATAGAATCTAGCCAAAAGGATCGTCAGTGATATTTCTGGGCTTTCTTGGGTGATTCTTTTCCTTAGTAAAAAAATATTTATTTTTATAATAAATAAATAAAAGTATAAATATTTTCTTAAAAAAAAACATGTACTTTTGAACTGTATATATAAGATGAGAACTACTTGAGTTAGAGTAAATCTGTTAGCTTCAGTTCTTATCGGGACATCCACTTCAGCCAAGAAAGAACATAATTGGCCGTTTTATATAGTTTCTTCTCAGGTCTTTTGAAAGACACGACTTTCGTTCACTGCTGATCCTCAGACGACACTTCAACTCTCCAAACGTTGTACCTCGACGATTTTGTTCATAGAATTTAGAGAGAGACGGAGATCTGTGTGCTAATCATGGGTTTGGTTTGTCGCAAGGTGTTGCTCCTATTGGTTGCTGTTATGTTACCGGTTGTATTGTCCAAAGAACAACTGAGCTCAAAGGAATGCGAGGATCTGGGTTTCACGGGACTTGCTCTCTGTTCCGATTGCAAGACTTTCGGTGAATATGTCAAAGACGAAGGTAATCAAAGATAGCCCTTTTCTCTTCCTTAACGTTTATTTTAGCGTGAATTGATACTTTTTTTGCACTGCTTCTTTTGGGTTTTGAGCTATTTGCGTGAATCGGTATCTAGGATTTTTAATGTCTTTGAGTTATTGGAGGGTTTTGTCGTGTAAGTTCTGATCTTTGGTGCTTGCTGTCGCAATTTCATTGATGTGCCTGTAAGGGCAGTGCTCTGTTTCGATTCTGGGAGTCTATGTTCCATGGATAAGTCGGGTTGCGATTATGTTCAAGATGTGACATTAGTTTCTTATGAATCGACCACTGGTTCTTCTCCTTTGTTTAGATTTGATTCGGATTGAATTTGGATGGGCTGTTGGTGAAAACAGGGATGGTTTGTAAGTCTTAGGGCGTTATTATGATTGATATGTCTGTCTAGTAAAGAGTAACTAGTCAACCCTAGTGGAAAAGACAAAGTCCTTGAATAGCAGTTATTATGGAGGCCTTTTGTCCCACGGGTTTCCTGTCTAAGCTTTTGTGTTTTTGATATCTCGATAGGCCTCTCAGTTTATTGAATGCCATTATCTCTGTAAAGTTAGATAATATCGGCAAATGTTGGATAGTTTCGTATTGAGGGAGCCAATGATAGGATGCCTTTTTTCCCTGAAAATCCTGTGATGTGAATGTGTGTGAGTGTGCTGCGTTCTAGTTGTTAAATTAAAACGGGTTATCATGTCGTAGGAAGTGCTTGACTTCCTTGTGAGTAGACTGAAAGTAATGTTTTTGGTTGCAGAGTTGGTCTCTGACTGTTTGAAATGTTGCACAGAGGATTCTGATGATTCTACTAGCAAGGTATGTAAATTATTTTCTGTCGGGACCTTTAGTTCTAGTTTTTCCGAGAACTGATTCTCATCCTGAATTTGGTTTCATTATGTTTCATTTATTTGGGATGTTTCTCTCTTTTGTTCTCATCTTATGTATGGATGGTGCTGGGAATTCAGCAGTGTCTTATTTGATGGTTGAACAGCTTCACTTTGGATCATGGATTTACTTCTGCTTACTGTGTACTGCTTTCCGATTTGCCGTTTGTGTTTTACGGCATATCATACTAGAGAGAATCACCTTGTTAATGCTTCACTTCAACAATGTGATATAAAAGTATCTAAATTGCTGCAGATTAGCTATTCTGGTGCGATACTGGAGGTTTGCATGAGGAAATTAGTTTTCTACCCAGAAATCGTAAGTTTCATTGAAGAGGAGAAGGAGAAGTTTCCTACTTTTAAAGTTCAATACATTTTCAACGCTCCACCAAAATTGATCATGCTGGATGATGAGGGCCAACAGAAAGAAACAGTCAGGTAAGCTATTCTTTTACGATGTTGGATTTTCGGTTCAAGAGGCAAGTGATCTAGTTGATATTATGTAAATGAGCTTACTGAGAATTTCTATATGAATTTACACCATATCTAAAAGAATAAACCACAAACAACAACAGTCGGAATGAATTTAAGCAAAGATGAGCAAATGTTAGATCAATTTTGGCAGCTGAGGGCAAGTGAACTCAGAATACCGATCCTCATGCTTAAGATGATTTACTTGAAAATTAGAAGGGTGATCTAATGCTTCCATTTCAAGGAAAATAAAAGATTCTTACAGTCTTTTTCTCATTGTCAATTTCCTTTGCTGCTATTTCTCTTCTGCAGAATTGACAATTGGAAACGTGAACATTTGCTGCAATTCCTGCTCGAGAAGGTTCGACCCACTTCAGCACAGAAATGATGGCTTGATTCTTGTAGCGATGACTGTTAGTGTTCAGAATCTTAATATCAATTGTTCATCTAGATTCCTTGACAATCAACACTAGTAGTTCCTCCATGCTTGTGTGGCTTGAACTTATTCCATACTGTAAGGCAGATGACTACAGAAATTTTTTTGCACTTAAACAAGCTGACAATGAGATTCTGAAATGGCTGAAGGCTTTTTTTTCAAGTGCTATAGTTTACCCTACTCTGTTATGATGTCTGCCTAAGCCTATAGATTGAGATTTCTTTAGCTAATGTCAGAAGTTAGCTTCACTTAAGTGAACATTCTAACTTTGCTTGTGAGATAGACCGACTTAACCTATTTTACAAGAGAATAGCTAGAAATTAATTTCGAAACTCTAATCCCGTGACATAATTTACGACTCAAAAACTACGCAAGCGCGATCTCCCGTCACGAATACGGAATAGTAGTTTGGGTTTTGATGGATGTCAAAATAAAAGCAACTCAAAAATGAACCACAAAGTGACCCCCCCCTCTTATATTAGATATTTGTTAGGATTCTTGTACAATTCGGGTTCACATATATACATTTTTTGAGCAAACAAGAAAAGAAATACACATTGAATGACCAGTTTACACCAGAATGATGGAATACTAGTCTAGACTACGAGTACATAATTGCAAGATCTGTTGGTAGAAATCTGGAGGTCCATTGCATAGAAAATTTGATGCACATAGATTGGCACCTGCCAGAAAATTGTTGTATTCAGGGAAACTTGGTTACCTTGCAAACCAAGTCTAGAAACTTGAACTGCTTCGAGCGGTTCAGCCACCTATTGTTTCAATGAAACTGTGAGATGGCTTTATTGAATTTTGGAGAAGAGGCCTTGGTCGGGGCCCAGATATCAGCACCATTACTGCGAGCAATTCCTGCAGTGCAAGAGATTGGCACCAAACACAAGCCCCTGCTTCTCAGACTTTGCTGCTCTAGTTCCTGTACAAAATATGACATCCTAAAACCATCTCTATTTTGCAATTATCCGAATATAAGATCTTATCGCAGCAGAGCTGACCCTCACCTGCATTTGAGGTCCTGGTGTTCCTTGCAGGTATGGAGCACTCAGCACCTGAAACCGCAGGGAAAAGAACAAATATATGACAAAGAACTTTCAGCTGTGTATTTAAGAGTAAAAACTACGGACTCCAATTTCTGGTGTTTGAATGCTACTCTTGCAAATCAACCTTGAAAAAACAAAGGGTTTGGTTTTCTGTATCATATAATCGCAATTCGATCCGAAACTCGGGTAAAATGAGCAAGAGAATAACGAACCTTTAATTGTTCATGAAGGAATTGTATGTATTCCATTGCCTCTGTAAGGACAGATGCGGTATCCGTCTGCACCAGAGAAAAAGCTCAAGAGATCACAATCACAAATCAATAGTGAAATAGCACCAAATTCATTTAGAGGGGAACCAAAAACAACTAGCTCAAGGAAAGAGTTGCCAACAGTACCTTCCCATAGGGCGAAACAAGTTGCTGTAAGGCTACAATCCGCTCTCCAACATTCTCTTTCCTCTCCTGGCAAAGCAAAAGTTGAATTGAATCACAAGCTACTCACATTTCCAATACCGAGAAACATCACCATCACCAGGGATACAGAGACAATAAGGAGGAAGGTGGTGGGTGTGAAAACCTTCGAGGGGACCGGAAAATCAGCCTTGTGTCGTTTCGTCGTAAGGGAAGTGAAACTGCCTTGATCAATAGTGCACATGCTTCTTTTGTTTTCCATCATCATTACCACCTCTACTCCTTTCTCATGCTAAAACCAGACAGCCATATGGAATCAAAAACATAATGAAGAAGATGAAGATCCCGGCATAACCTTCAAAATGCGCCGGAAACAACCAAATAACCGAAAAGCAATAGCAAACACAACAAAATTGCAAGAGATAGCACCAAAATGGTAATCCATCCAAAACAAAATACAAATCATCTTTAACTTAACCAGAATCAAACTACAGCAAGTATCTTCTAATAGACACATCAAACTACCAAAAATCTACTACTACTTTCGAGTGTGATGAAGACTGACAGAAATATAGGAAATTAACCTCATCCCAACAACAGATTTGGCGTTGAAAGTTGGAAATCCAGCCCATATGGAAGACTGGTTTCCTTTATACTATTTGTTTTATGAGGCAGGTCAAGTTCCAGGCTTATGCACGTTGCAGAACCTTGTGTATAATCTATGTTCTAAAGGTTGACAGTTGAACGGCACTGATCACAGATGCCACTTAAAAGACATATCCAAGGTAGGATACATCTGTACGAACAAACCAGTGAGCTTCCTCGGATTTTACAAGCAGGTAATAAAAAATACAAACAAAAATATAGAAAAATTTAAAAAATAAATAAATCAAACCCTGATAAATGCTTTGATATCACAAACAAGAAAATGTACGCTTATTTTGGTCAGAATTCAGGCCCATCCAATGCTTTCAGACATGATAATATATACATCAACTTGATAATAATCTAAAGACATGTGTGCAGTTGGAAGTAACATCTGCCATAATTTAAAAAAACAGGATGCTTGGAAGCAGACAACAGTTTAATGAATCAATATAAACACGCAATCACCAAGTAAAAAAAATTTCCGCCAAAAATAATCAAGAGAATCAGCTAACTTATCTCTCCCCAAATCCTTATCTGCCATCAAGGTTTTTAAAATGGGAAAGAGACATCATTAGATCAGTCAATCGATTCTTTCAAGCAAATCCAACGGTTAGAATCACATGAAACACAATCCATCAGAAACAACCACAGACATTAATGAACACAGGAGAATAAATGACGCTGCTGTGGTAAGCCTGATAGGGAACCAGCTCTATCTTTAGTAATAGTTTATTGCTTGTGGGTCCGGATAGCAAATGCACACCATGCATGAATGATAACAAAACCAATCGGTATCACAGTAATTAAATACCAAATTAGATATCAAAATTAATGGAAACAGAAGCTTTCAAAAGTACTTAAATTTCATTGATTCCTTGGTAGGTATTATATATCAAATAAAAATCTAGGTAAGCACTAAAAGCCATTGTGTATCCACTAAGTTTTTGGTGGAACAGACATCCAATGCAGAAACCCAAGGAGTAGAAACTGCTTTCAAAACTTGGGAAAAAAAAAAAGAATCATGTAAAGGATCCTCGGAACAAAAGAGTTTAGCTCAACAAGCAGATCATAAACAGAAGGATATAGCAAAGGGAGGCATGAGAAGAAAGCAAGCTTCAAGTTTGAGAACTCACCCAGAATCCAGAGCCTGCATTGCCAAGATGAGTGCAAAATGGAGTCTTTAACCTTGTAGAGGGAAGAAACCGTCACAAACCCACCCACAGTTTTCAACGGAGGTTAAGTGAAAGCCAACAAAAATGGCTTTAATGGGTGTTTTTATTCGTCAAAGAACTAATAACCGAAAAGGCCAACCCACCTCTCCCTCTCTCTAGAACAACTTTTCAGTAAAAATGGTCACTTTTTTGTGAGTTAAAAGCAGGAAAACTTACGCTCTGTATGTGAACCCATTTCTCACTTTGAAACCAAACGGATAAAGCAACACTTCTTATTCAACCCATCCACAAAAGAAGGTTCACTGGAATCAGAAACCAGCAAAGACGAGCTGCAAGTACACCGAAAGAAAGCTCGAAAACGACACCGCAGAAAGAATAGAGTGGATGAGTCACTGAAACACTACCAGTAAGAGTATGAGAGAGTGAAAAGCTTAGGAAGATGAAGGAGCCAAGAGGGAGCCTGAATTGGGTTTCTGAAAGTGCTTTTATAATGGTTCTGGAAAGTTTACTAAATCGGATTGCTGGGAAAAAACAATCCTAAAATAGTTAGCTTTCGTTGTTTAGTACAGTTAGCCAGCTAATATCGCTCCATGGAAGGCAATAGCTTCTCTCTCCCCCGAAATCATCCGTGACAAACTGAATTAACCCTGTTTGGATTCCAGGAATATGACAAAGATTTCTCTGTAGAAAATCTTAACCCTTAATTAAGTAGTGGCAAACAAAATAAGGGTTAAAAATTAAAACTTTGTTACTTTAATGAACAAGATACTTCGGATTCGATATTTTGGTCCAAACCATAACAGTGAATCCAAGTCATTTTGGCGGGAAATCACTGTCGGAGTAGCTTCTCGAGTTCAGGTGGATGGACCGTTTTCTAACATAACCGGACCCCCCACACAGCAAACCCTCAACCTCGCTTCCTATGCTTCACCCAACAGGCTATCCATCGACCGTGGAATCCAACGATCGAACACGTGGCGAATTGAGAACTGCGAGTGGCGAATCAAGCATGATCAGCGAGTGTAAGTAAGGTTTGGAAGTGTGTGAGAGAGAGAAAGAGAAAAGCGTTTAAAAAGAGATTTAGGTGGTAGGCGGTGGGGCCTACTGCATATATTAAGACAGAACCGTGCGCAAAAGTCCACGAGGGGATTTAGTCATTATGTGGGACCCACACGGCTTCCCATGTTATCAGTTATGTTCTGTCTGAATCTCCGTGCGCCTTCTTGTGTTGGTAGTGACAGGTAAGTTCTGCAATAAAGAAGAAAAATCTAGCAAATTAAATTTGAATATTAAATATGTTGATATTATTTTTTATGAAAATTGATCAATTATAAAAATTCATTTTGCACCTTAATAAATTTATTTTACTGAAGTATTTTTATTGTTTTACAAGGATAAATTTCAATGAATTCCGAATAATTTATAATTTAATCCAAATAAACAAGAAAATATTAAATTTTCTAAGTATTTGGCATTTCAAATATTTCATAAAGAAAGCCTCATAAAGCAAGTTGATTATTTTATTATTTAATTAGGTTTGCATGAAGATTTGGTAGCGTCTAGGTGGTCAGCCATCTCTGACCTTCGAAGGATTGACTATGGCCACTAGATTAATGGACCCAACGGGAATCATGGCAGAAATCATGGGTGCCAAAATCTAATGAACTCCATGGATAAAAGACCGTAAATTTGTAATTAATTGATGTAACTAATACTGATTAAGGGGTTTAAATCTTGATTTTAAATATGGATTCAGTTTGATATGTACAATGTAATAAAAAGATTTGATTTGTTATTGTTGTTGTCGACTTGAATATATTTTAATTTAAGATTCATATAAATGGATGAGTTTATAAAAATATCTTAAATGAAAATATATATTATTTATTTTATCAAATATAATTTTTAAGATTATATGTAAACTAAATTGATATTTTACTTTCGGACACGGATTGTTAGTTGTTAGTTATTAGTTGTTAGTTATTAGTTGGTTTTTTCTATTTTCCTAATGATCAAGGCTTAGGAACCTGAATAATTCCCACAAGGTATAAAAACTACCATTTGCTGTTCTTCGCTAACAATAGACAATACTGTCTGGAAACCTGAAGAATTTCTGTCATTTAGTAATCTACAATGTACAAAAACCTTAGTTACCAACAGGGCAAGTTGCATGATTCAGTTCATAACCAGCATTCGTATCTAAAGTTGGTTTCAGGAATTGGAGAAATCCAAGTAAATAACCACACCCTTTGTTGCTGTTCACTAAAAATAGTACAATAACATCTAGAAACCTGATAGATTTGGTTACAGGATATCATATATATCAAGTTAACCAATGGAACTCTTCCATCAAAACCAGCTCGTCTACCTCTCTTTTGCCTTCAATTTGCTTTTGTCTTTAATTTGCTTTGGCCTGAACTTTGTTTGTCTGAGGGGATTAGTCATCGTTGTAGACGGTGGATACCCTTTGAATCAAAAAAAAAAAAAAACTGCTTAGGCCTCTCTGATTCTTTCATAGCATTTGATCTTCAAGGGAGAGCAGTTTGATTTCCAGGCGTCTGAACTTTCTTTTGTGGCAAGCAGACATGGAACCGTTGAAGAAGATTGGGGAAGACAAAATTTTTACTTGCATCGATTTGCCTCCAAAAATCAATTCTCCTGGAGTTGCCAGCTACCTAGAAAAAAACTTGAAGTTTAATTTGTTTGACTTTTCAATCCCAAATTTAGAGATACAGGTTTTGCTGATATTCTGTATCACTCAAACTCTGCAACGTGTTCTTCTATTCCTCAGGCTTCCCCCACTTGTCTCCCAGATTCTGGTATGCATTTCTCTTTTCTAGTCATTATTGTCGAATACCTTTAATTTCAAAAGAAAAAGAATATATAAATATATATACATTGTGAATGTTAATTCCTGAATACTGATACTCTCCAATGACTATTTCCATGGTGTAGGCTGGCTTAATTTTCAATCTCTCATTATGGGGTAAAAAATGGTTATTTTTCATCAACGAGGAGAGTGTAAGAGTGATTGGTCTGTTCACAGTCTTAGCCTTTCAATTCTTCATGTTTCAAAGTGGGGTGAAGATGAAGATGGGGATGTTGAGAAAGGTGGAAGCAAAGGTCATATTCACAGGGGTAGCGAGTGTGTTATTGCCGTTTTTATTTGGCAGGTCAATGTTGAAAAGTAGTGACCGACCAGAAGAATTGGCTAGAGGTGATTTGTTTGCACTTGCCTACAGCATGACTTCGTTTCCTGTCATAGTTCAATTACTAAGCTACCTACGGCTCACAAACACGGACCTTGGTCGCTCATGTCTCTCAACTGCACTCGTCAGCGACCTTGTTAGTGTTGCAGTATATGGTGTCTTAACATGGTGGAGAGTGAAAGAAGGGTTCGAAGAGATTCATAAATCATCCTCAGCGTCCATTGGATTCACTTGCTTGGGCTTCATCGCTTTTGTGTTCGGCTTTGTAAGCCCAGCACTGGGATTTCTCAAGAAAAAGCTCAAGGACACGAAGCATGCAGAAGATGTGTATAACTATTTTGTGATAGCTTTATTCCTGGCCTCTGCTTTCCTGACGAATTACTTCAAGCAGAATGTTTTCTTTGCACCTTTCATCATCGGTTGGGTAGTTCCTTCTGGACCACCTTTGGGTTCTGCTGTGGTGGAGAAGTTTGATGCTGCTTCACATTATCTCCTACCCCTTTTTGTCACCACTTGTGCCATGAGAACTAATCTTCGTCAAAGTTATCTCAGTTCCCTAACGATGTTGATCATGCCAATTATTGTGATTTTAGTTGCAACCACCAAGTTCTTGGTCTGCTTCTTGAGCCACTCTGTTTTCTGGAAGTTGCCAATCAATGATTCCTGTTCTTTTGCCCTCATATTGTGCGCCAAAGGAATTGTAGAGTTGGCTATTTACACCTTCCATAATGATGCAGATGTAAGTTATCGTTTGCACATCTGTCTTTTTTATAATCCTTTCATTATAATACAACAGCAGCAGCTTGATCTAATTTGTCTTCTTATCTATGCAGATTGTTCCTGATGATGCTTTCGTTGTTATGATTACCGTCATCTTACTAGTGAATTCTGTTCTACCGCATCTGGTTAAGAGGATGTACAGTCCTGAAAGGAGGTTTTCAGGGTTAAGCAAGAAGAGTCTGGTGGATGCTGATCCTGTCTCAGAGTTGCAGATAATTTCCTGTATCCATACACCAAAAGATGTGACTGCAGCAATCAGGCTTCTTGATGGTGCTGGTGGAGGAGATGGGCCTCTTTATGTGATGGTTCTTCACCTCATAAAGCTAGTTGCACAATCAACCCCACAGCTCATTTTCCACTCAAAGGAAAGCATAGTTCTCTCCCAATGTCCTTTCTCTGAGAATGTCATTCGTCTGTTCAACGAATTCGAGCAGGAAAACGCTTCAGAAGTTGTAGTCGAGGCAGCCACAGCAGTAGCTCCTACAAATCTAATGTACGACGACATATGTACCATTGCCTTGGACAAGCAAGCTTCCCTCATCCTTCTCCCTTTCCACCAAAGACGATCAGAGCTAGATGGAGCTATTGAATCAGAGGACTACGCCGTACGAGATTTGAACAACAGGATACTCGACAAGGCACCTTGTTCCATAGCCATCCTGGTGGATCGTTACTACCACGCCAGAAAAGTAACCTCTCAGGAGAACCCATCAACAGCTTACAAGATTGCGACCATCTTCTTGGGAGGTAAAGATGACAGGGAGGCACTGTCATTTGCTCTGCGCATGGCTCACGATCGGAGAGTAAATCTCACGGTGGTTCATCTGGTTCCCGCTGATGAGGAAGACAACCGCCCGGAGGACATTGTAGAAGACGATAGGATCCTGAGGATGGTTCGCGAGAGAGACTATATAACATACAGCAAACATGTGGCAAGTGACGCAACGGAAACAGCTCCGATCACCAGCTCTATGGCCAATGAATATGAGCTAATCATTGTTGGAAGAAACCACCAGAACAACACCGTCCAGACTGCTGGTCTAGAACAATGGTGTGAGTTCCCAGAACTTGGGATGTTGGGAGATCTACTTTTGTCCAATGACTCCCAGGGCACATGCTCCATACTTGCAATCCAACAATAGCAAGTTGTGAAACATGAAATTCTTTAATTCGATTTTAAAGATTAGGATTTTGTTTAGTACATTTTTTAATTTTTTTTTAAAAATTAAAACTTTATGTTATAGTCAGAGTTAATAGTTGAATTTATATTTAAAAATTAATATAATTATATATTTAGTATATAAAATCAAAAATCAAATATATTAAATATATTAAATTAATTATATAATAATTAATTTTAATTGATTTAATATAAAATTGATATAATCAATTAGTATATGACTTAATCGGTCATTTTTTCCTTGTTTATTAGATTTTTTTCTAACAATTAATTTTTTTTAAAAAAGCTTACTATCCAAACAGATTCTACTCTATTCTACTGTTATCGGATTAATCAATTATCCGGATTGAATTTCTAAAAAAAATATATCATCGGATTAAGAAATTTTAAGATCTTCGATGGAGAAATAACGATAATATATATATATAAATAATATTAAATTAATAATAAATAGAATTAATGAAAAATAAAACATATTATTTAGTTAAAATTTCCAATCTCAAACAAACAAGGGACCAGTGAGTAGTAATTACATACATACGAGGGTGTTTTTGTATTTTGACTCGAAAAAACCAAGCTTTACTTGTCTTGGCTTCATCGTCTCACTGCCACTTGCCGCCACAGTCCTCCTCCGCAGCTGCAGTTCTTGTTGCCGGTCGGTCGCGATCCAATTCAATTTAGAGTATTACTTCCAGTTTTCTTTTTTTATCTTGTTCTGCTCTTATATACTCAATGTTATGATTTGCTCATGTGAAAGGATGGATTTTTTTGACGTTCAGTTTGATTTATCATCTTAGCTCGTTTTTTTCTATCATGATAACACTGAGAAGAAGTTTGAATTCTCAAAAACGATGAAAACCCGTTACTAACTGAGGATTTTTGCAGTTGGGATTTCGTTTTCATTGGTCTCTTATGGCAGCTACGGACTCTACACCTCCTTTGGACATACTAGGTTCTTTAATTACTATGAAAAGCTCTCTTTTTTATTTAGTGTTAGTGTTTCTTCTTATTCTTATGTGTTTTTTTTTTCCTTCTTGATAAACTTGATTTCAGTAAGAGGACCGGAGGGTTTCTTTGTGTGGAATGGTCCTCCATTCAGCAATGGCGAGCCAGGTGTTAAGCTTGAGAGAGTTGCTTGCAGCAATGCAAAGTTTAGTGAAGATGGGTCTAAACTAATGGTGATGAAAAGTGATTCGGTTATTAGTGTGTATGATTGTGCTGGGTTTAAGGAGATAAGGTCTTTCCAAGTTAGCAATGTTCTTGCAGCCACGTTGTCCCCATGTGGGACTTTTCTTCAGACTTTTCAGAAATCATCGACACCGCAAGATAAGAATGTGGTGTTGTGGAAGATAGACAGTGGTGATTCAGTTTATCAGCTATTCCAAAAGAACATGACCAAAACTACATGGTACTCTTGAATCGTGAGCAAGTATATATTTTGGAAGGAATTTTCCCTTATTTTCTTTTTCTTTTTTGCTAATTTAACTATCTTTTGCATTGTTTCCACCTCTTTTGTCTATCTTTGCACTTGTCTATCAGGCCGTCTATTCGATTCAGCTTTGACGAAGCTGTTGCATGTCGTCTGGCAACAAATGAAATACATTTTTTTGATCCCAAAGATTTTTCTAAAGGATTTACTCATCGGCTTAGAATCCCTGGGGTAGCTGCAGTTGAGCTTTCAGCAGTTCCGGGTTCCCATGTAGCAGCATTTATTCCAGAGTCCAAGGTATATCTTTGATACTTTGAAGCTGAGTTTAGGGACTGATCACGACGTGATAACTTATAGGAAGAGGTAGTCTGTAATTATGTGTGGACATAATAACTATAATTAAGATGTGAAATCTCTTAGTTGTGCACTTTAACTGAAAGTTGGACTTGCTGTGATCTATTTTTTATGTATCTCTTGATAAGGTTCGAGTTCTGAAGTTGTGAATGGAATTTGCTCTGTTGTTACGAAGTCCATCTTAACACTTCCGGATCGAAATCTGAAAAGAGATTAGTTCTGCAACCAGCGGGATACTCTTCTGATTTTAAAAAAAAAGTTCTTGATAATTTATCTATTCGTATTATATTTTCATTGATTATTGCACCATACTGGAAGTTGATTTAGTTGTATTTCGGTGACAGTTAAATTTAAGCACCAATACAGACTAGAAATTTAGTTGAAGCGGGAATCGTTATATGAACTGAATTGTATAGTTACATGAATTTTTGTCAAACCAAAAATTATAGATTCTATTTGGTAACTTTTGATTTTGTAAAGGTCCGTCTCTCTCATGGTCTGGAACAAATTTTGTACAGAGAAAATCAATGCTTCTGTTGTTTTGCAGAACTGAATGCCCGGTGTTTCTATAAATCTTGACTAAGATGATTTTAATAGGTGGTTGAAAACCCAGGATGCATAGTTTGAGGATGGATTAATGTATTCTAGATTTCTCTTTTCCTTCGTAACCCTTTAAAATTTCTTGTCATGCAGGGAAGTCCAGCTAGTGTTCTGATATATCCATCTGGAAAAGATGCACAAACTCAACCTCTTGCTCGAAAGAGCTTTTTCCGATGCTCTACAGTGCAACTGAATTGGAATCGTGGCACTAGTGGGCTTCTGGTGGTGGTTCAATCAGATGTGGATAAGACCAATCAGAGTTATTATGGTGAATCCAAGCTGAACTATCTTACAACCAATGGGTCCTATGAAGGGCTCGTTCCCCTCCGTATGTTATAACTTGAACATTAAGTTGTTTTGAATTTTTACTGTGTCTGCAGCTTCTGATTTTTGATGGATTCGCAGGTAAAGAGGGTCCTATTCATGACGTCCAATGGTCCTATTGTGGTTCACATTTCGCAGTTGTTTATGGATGTATCCTTCTCTACAGAAGCTATATATATGATCACAGTTTTCTTTTTTAATTTTCATCTAAGGCTAGACTAAGCTGTTACTTTTATAAGAGTAAAACTAACATTTGAAGATATCATTTGCTTTTGAATATCTGTTTTGCCAGTGTTGGATTATGAAGGATGCCATTATATACATATTCAAAACTTTGGTTTGTGCATATTTATGATTAAGCAAGTTGGAAAGAACGTGGAATGGAAAATAGTCATGTATGATTGCACAAGTCTGTATGTTATAATCATGACCTTTAGTTATTCTCCAGTGATTTGGACATCCATTTCCCATATTCTCTAGTATTGATTGTGTACCATATACTAAGATTTGATCAATTAGAATAACTTCATTATGGAGCTATATCGAAGTTTTTAATTTTCTTGTGTCTGTAACTTTTACACGCAGTAATCTTTTCAGCATCTTTGACAAAATTTTTTGTGGAACCATGTCATTTCAAGTCTAATATTCAATTCTTGGAACAAATATCGTGAATTCCTTAACCTATTGCAGTCATGCCTGCAAGTGCAACTTTGTTTGATAAGAAGTGCACTCCTATACTTGAGCTTGGAGCTGGCCCTTATAATACCATTCGGTGGAATCCCAAGGGGAGATGTATCCTTGGAAAAATCATTCATGCACTCCTATTTGGCAGTTTTTGATAACCTAAGCAAAGCAGCTTATTTAGCATCTTCCAACTATTTACTGAAACCTTAATGAATGTTTATAGATCTATGTTTGGCTGGTTTTGGTAACCTCCCAGGGGATATGGTATGCGAATGATATTTTTCTCCCTGATATCTTGTTGGTCGACAAAGAGTCTGATCCAAATTCTTTTTTTTTATAAGCTTTTTTCTAGTTGGTTCTGTTTTCCCTCACAAAACGCTCTTTGTCTATTTTGCTCCTGTTGCTTTGATATATTTTCTTGGACTTCATTTGCTTCTTGGTAATTTTGTGATTTTTTTTTCTTTCTTACAGCATATTTTCTTTTCAGGCATTTTGGGATTATGTGAAGAAAGAGCAACTTGGAAAAACTAGAGCTGAATTATCTGTGACGAGTGAATGGTCTCCTGATGGGCGCTATTTCATGACTGCCACAACAGCTCCAAGGCTACAAGTTGATAACGGGTATGTTGGTTATTGGTGATTTTGCATAACATTTTTCGATGCGGAAGGTCTATTGATTTAACTTAGCTACGTCGGGCTTCTTGTTGGACCTTGTGTTTGTGGGTATACCATATTACAAGTTAATTGTGCCTAAAGATGTATATACCATGTAAAATGGTCCAAGCGTGAGAAGCATGCACATGTAGTTTGTATGTTCAGTATCTTTTATTCTTTTGATTTTTTTTTAAAATTTTCTCCTGATGAGTGCTTTTTTTTTGCTGGTGTCATGCAAGGATAAAAATTTTCCACCCCAATGGATCACTATACTTTAAAAAAATGTTTGACAAGTTATACCAGGTTTGTGCTTTTACAAATTGACCTTCTTGTCATTACGATATACCAGCTTCTCATATTCGACCTCGTGTTTTATCTCCTCTATACATGCAGGTTGACTGGAAACCAGAATCACCTGATAGATTTGGTGATATTGCTGATCTTGTCAAGTCTGTTGGTTCGCTGAAGGTTGAAGAATCCAAACCACAAGGTATATATACTTGGTTACTAATTGATTTGAGTCATGCAACTGTAGTATGAAGATCTCTGATTTCTGGAATATTGTCTACAAATTTATCAGCACAAGGTGCAGCCTCCAGGAAAACTGGCTCGGCCAACCCTCCTGTTCAGAAACCTGCCGCGTATCGTCCTCCACATGCCAAACAAGCAGCTGTCGTCCAGGCAGAGGTGTGGAAATATCATGGTTGTGTTGTTCTTGACCCTTCTTCATTTTGTTCCAGCCTGACCAATATTTTTGTTGTTTTGCAATGACAGTTGTTCGGCGAGAGCACCACAGAGTAAGTACAGATTATGACTTTGCATGTTTATGGTCACAGACCTACTTTTCTCACGTCAAGATGAATACTCATTATATCATTCTATTCCAGGCAAATGAGCAAGAATGCACTGAAAAACAAGAAAAAAAGAGAAAAGCAAAAAGAAAAGAAGGCTGCCGAGGCGGCCGCCCCCGCGGGGGGTCAGTGACTGGTTACAAAATTTCTTGTAGGAGGCCTCCTAACACTGCATCCAGAGCCTGTAACACCCAGGTGGAGGGGAGTTTGAAAGCTGAGTTCATCTCATCCAAAGCTAATAGTTTCCTGTCTGAACATGCCGTGCATGCATATCATCTTTTCGAATTTGCTACTCTCGATCTGGATGTCAAAGTATGAGGAGTTTTTGATTGGTGCTTCTCCTCCAGATATTCAACAATGTTTGAGCAGTATACTAAAATCTTAGGATCAAGATGCCAGTTCCAACCCATTTGGAGTTCTTTTAATTGCAAATGCCATAATAACACTGTGGAGGTGGTATCTCCAGCTCTTGGTTCCGGGTTAGATCCCGAGATAGTAAGACTGAGTGGTCGATCCATAAGGAAAGATTAGTTTAGTAGTAGATTGATACATTCTTCTATATAAAAAAAAAACATGTGGATTGGAGTTAATGCCAATATGACTAGTGATATCTCTTTCTATTTTAAAAATTTGAAGAATAGGAAATAAATAATTCTAAGGATTGGAATTAGAATTGGAATGGAATAGAGTAAAAAATATATTAGTGAAAATCATAAAATAGGATTTAGAATTTAGAAAAATTAATTGGAAGTTATTAATTTTAAAGATATGATTGAGTGGTAAGATTTATTTATTTATAATTAAATATTAAGGATTTAAATTTTGATTTTGAATATAAAATGGGTAAAAAAAATTAGTCATTGATATAATATTTATATATAAAATATTTTCTTTTGATATACCCAACAAATTGTTAAATGATGGTCTTTACAATAAAGCTAAGTATATCCACTCAAATCCCCATAGATTACTGTTATTCTCTAATTATGGGCTTAACGGGCCCAATCAGTTACACAAGGAAATAAACTCGTATTGTAGGCTTTTGGGCCATCTAGTTCCAGAGTTCATCATACAAGCATTAGGCACACTGATAATAGCTTCTGGGCCCAATTGGTTTAAATGCAAGCAACAAAAAAAAGGGTGTATTTTGTCAAGAGGAAGAAATCGCGGCGGACTGTGTTGGATTTCTCCTCGTATTGATATTGATTTTACATTTAGCTGATTTGGATCGTAAATTCTGTTGTTTTGCAGATCCCAACAATGGTATTGCTATTCTGTGGTTTGCTACGATTGCCTTCGTACTCTGGTGTTACGATTACAATGATTTGATCGTTAAAGCAATTAACTTTGTGTGCTTGCTTGTGTGGGTTTTTGTGATTGTCTTCAGGTCCTTCTTCAAGTAGACCCCTTTCTCACAGAACTCACCACCATGTTCGAGCAGAGTACCGAAAAGCACTCCGTTTGGGTTACCCTTAAAAGATGTATGTCTTTTTTCTGGTTTTTTACTTTTTATTTGTTTTGATTTAGATTTTTGCTCTGTTTGGCGAGGAAATTTTACTCTTTTTTTTCGGGTTTGGGTTTACTTGCAATTGTGTTACACTGTGATTATTGGTTAGTGATATTGCTTTTTGTGTTTTTTCTTGGCTGGGTTGTTAGCTTCGTTGAAGTCGAAGGTGCAGAAGAATAAAATGGCTACCAATGGAGAGCCCATTGAGTACAGATGCCTTATCCGTGCTACCGATGGAAAAAAGACTATTTCTACTTCGGTAGGCATTAATGCTTTGCTTGGTTTGATTGCCTTGATGTTGATGATTCTTTGTGTTAACTGGTCCTATTTCTGGTGGATTCTGGTGTGCCCAATTGTTTCACTTCTGGAAGCACCATGTTTTTGTTGCTGTTGCCTTTGGACATAGATGCAAATTCTTTTCACTTAGAGAATTCAGGATCATTAAAATCAAGCATGAATATGCATTTGTTTCCGGGCTATAAAGAGATGATGAACCATATTGTTTTTTGTTTATATAGTTGGTGGTACTAATACCTGAGAATTTTATATGGTAAGAGAGCTGAAACTATATATTCCATGTGTTGAATTGCTAGTTTTGGAAATGTTAGAAACGGAGTTTTCTTTTGCCATTGACTTGCATCATGGCTCTGAATAATGATGATTATCGGAGGCCATTAATAGTATTACGTCAGAGAATATACAGAGTGTTCCGGATAAGTCATACTCTGTCCTTACAAGATCATTTACAGATAGGTATATTTCTCGAAACAAACAAAAAGGAAACGAAAGATGAAATCGAAATCATGGATCAATTAGCCCTTTCGGAGACTTGCTTAAGAATAAGAAAGAGGTCAATACCATGGAATAAGGTTTGATCCTATTTATGGAGATTCCGCAAATATCAGCATACTTTTGGCAAATGACAATGGCTTAGCTTGGTAATGTTCATCTTTTGATCAGAAAGATGTACCTATTCCTCCACACTGCCCCTCTAATAACAGATTTTTGGCCTCCCATTTAGGCGAAAATGAACCAAGCACTGTTGTAGAGGCTAACTACAGATTCACTTAGTGGTATAGGGATACTGAGGTCTTTACATTGGGCACTTTTTGTGGCCATTAAAGGTGGTGGCTACGCTAGTACACAAGGCTTTTAGTTGCCGAAGGAAACTCTTTCCCCCTTGTGTTGGGTAGGATAACCCTTTTTACCCATGGCCACCAGCTTTTTTTACAATTAATGTTTCATGATACTAATATTTAAGTGTCTACTTTTTGTTTATGCGCATTCAGTATCGTTTAGCCTCGCTAACACTGGTTTATGAATTTTGTCGGGAAGGTTGGAGCGAAGGATCACCAGCGGTTTCAGGCATCTTATGCAACAATTCTCAAGGCTCATATGACATCTCTAAAGAAGAGGGAGAGGAAGGATAGGAAGAAGGCAGCAGATGGTGTTAAGAAGGATACCAGCTCAAACAAGATGCCCAAGAGAGTCTGAATGCCTTAGTTTGTATAAACCTGAGAAAATTTTTCCCCTTCTCCTAATTTGAAATGGGATTTTGTGATTTCTGGTTTGAGATTTTATTGTTATATCAGGTACTGAAATGTGATTAATTAGCATTGAAATGAAAAAAGGAAATTGAAACAAATTGCTACTGAAATTCTGATGAGCAGTGCCATTGTGATTCTTCAATGCAAAGTCATCCAAATAGGGATATGAAGCATGACAACAGTAATTTAACTTGTATTATGAACGTCAAATCAGCACAATTAACATTCAGGCCTCTCTGTTTCCGACAACGAAAGATCTGCCTATTTATCTGTCCATGCTGGTTTTAGTGACAAATGGGAGTTGAGTAAAGTTTTAACATCAGAACTGTCCCACTCCAACTGTTCCCACCACTCTTTATCTCCTGAATGAATCAGCATTTTCTGAAGATATGGGAGAGGAGGCGCTATCGGTATCTTCTTTAGCATCCCACATGCGCCAACTTTAATTGTTTGAAGAGACTCGCCAATGAGTTGGCTGCTGCATATGCTTTTCAGTCGTGGCAGCCAGTGAAGCTCTAAAGACCTTAATTTGGGGAGATTGAATTCAATGTTTAGTCTCTTGCTACGGTTTTGCTCTCCCACTGTATCTTCTATTTCCTCACTTGCTATAATCTCTTCCATTATGTCACAAAACGTTACTGCAATAGTTTCCAGATTTTTCAAGTTTGGAATCAGTCCCTGAGGGAACAACCTTTTCATTCCGACAAATCCAGTTACCCTGATATGCTTGAGACGAGCAAAAGCATTGCCATAAAGTAATGGTAGATTAGGTGGAACTTCATCTTCTATCCTTATCAGGTCTTGAAAGCTCTTTATATTTACAAGAAACAGTGTCTCAAGACGTTCAAGTACATGGACAGACGATGATGACGACACCAAACATTTTATTCCACTGCATACACGAATTTTAATGCACCTCAAGTCCGTTGCATTATTTATAGGGAACAAGCTCCTTCGACCCTCAAGTTCGCCGCAGTACTCGAGCTCTAGCGCATCAGTGCCCTGTGGAAGGTTATGAAAATTTCTGTCAAAATCACAATTCTCTAGCCTAACTATATTGGCTGACTTCTCAAGTGCAAATCCATCATCTTCCTCCCACATGTCTTCATATTCTTCAGAGAGCACGATTTTGAAACTGTGGAGCTGGTCATGCTTCTGAGATTCGATAATATAACCGTTGAAACTATCAAAATTTGGGAAACAGCACTCTAAATATTTCACCCTCCCAAGCTTGAGAATTGCGGCAACCTCCTTTTCCGTAACACAGGAAACTCTTAGGGTCTGTAGATGCAAGAGATTTGATAATATACCGACGGGAAATTCCTTTATTTTAAAGGACCGCATATCAAGATATCTAAGCTTGATAAGCAATTCCATGCCATCGGGTACTTGTTCAATCCCGGTATAACCAAGATCCAACGTCTTCAATTCTTGAAGCTTCCCAAGCGACGGTACATGCTTTAATGCTCTACAATTTTTTAAGAACAAAGCGGTGAGCCTCACGAGATCGGAGATGGAATCTGGCAATTCCTTGATGGAGTTGTCTGAAAGATCAAGAACTTTGAGTTGGCTAAAGTGCTGGAAAAAAGAATCATGAATGAATGTTAATCTCGCACGTGTTAACAGAAGAGTTGACAGTTTAGGACACATTGGTGAGTTGCCAGATGAGATTTCTTGAATATCGCTTTTCATTAGTGAGACTATCTCCAGGTCCTCCTTCCATTCATCCACATCTGGTAATTCCCCACCGGCTCCAACCATGACTGAAGACTTCTCCCTCAATATTTGAAGTGCCATATCCCTCATCAAGTCATGCATCCTCACCCAGTTTTCATCTTGGTAACCTTCTTCACGAGTTATACAATCATCTAGCAAGCAAAGTTTCACAAGTTTGTCAAGCATTGTGTAGCCCTTGTCAACTTCTTCTCTTCTACACCTTTTTTGTTCTATAATTCCCTCAGCAATCAAGAAATATATCAATTTATATTTATCAATCCAACAATCTTCTGGAAATAATGAACAGTACAAGAAACATTTCTGCAAAGATGAATCCTCTAAACGGTCATAACTAAATCTCAATATACGAAACACATTTTTCTCCATGTCATCTTCACCGTTTCTAATTTTTGATTCTTTCAGTTCAACTAAAGTATTCCTCCATTCACTTGGATTACGCACTCCCCTCATGTATCTCGCCATTGTTTTGATAGCAAGAGGCAAACCATCGCATTCATTTGTAATCAGTTTCGCTACTTCTTCAGAATTATTATCGTACTCTTCTATCTCCTTTGTGAACAGCATCCATGCTTCCATTTTGTAGAGAGGATTCATCCTGATAATATTTTCTTTACAGTTCATCCGATTGCAGATATCAAGTGATCGAGTAGTAAAAGCCAACTTGCATCCCTTTGGCCATAAAGGAATTCCCACTTCTTTCTCATCAAAATAATTCCATAAATCATCTAAAATAAGAATCAGTTTTCCTTTGCCACTCAATTCTGCATACAACTTTGCTGCCCTCATTCTCAAATCATTTATATTTGAAATATCTATGCCAATACTCTTGGCAACGAGAATCTGTAACTTACTGATGCTAAAATCTTGTGAGACAGTAATCCAATATATACGGGAAGAGTCTCTAATCTGATTATATATATTTGTCATCAATACTGTCTTCCCCACTCCTCCCATTCCATAAACTCCAATCTTTACGACTTCATCTCTATTTAACAAAAACATGATCTCATCTTTTGCATCTTGGAATCCTTGACCTACTAACTCTGACGCGGGAATTGGATACTCTTCTGTCTCTAATTTTAACCCTGCTTCCATACATAGTAATGAGACAACAGCATAATATTATTATTAAATTTTTTGTGGCAATGACAATATTATTTGTAGATAGAAATAACACTCAGCTTAAAATCAATTACGATAGTTTAACTTGGAAGATCGAAGAGATGGAAATTGTGAGTGAAGAGTGTGTCACGAACTTCACAAGTATAGTGGTTGTCTTACCAATTATTTCTCGAATATAATTGATCGTTTCTTGAATTATCTCGTGCTCTTTCCTGCACATAACAATTCAAAAATGCATTCAGCAAATAGAAAACAATTTCGAGTTGAACATTCTTTGTTTGTATGAATATACATACTTTTTTCCTTTCTCAACATGTATTCCTTTCAAGTCTGCAATTTCTCTCAGTGCTGCTCTCCAAGTCTCCACTTTGTTCCTTTTGTTTTCATCTTTTTCGTGTCGGAGTAAAGATACAGCAAAACTGCCCTCCTGATACCTCACTTTATATGGATCAAGGTGATAGAAAATAGGCACAACATGATGCCACCCTTCTCTCCAACATTCCATGATCGTCTCCAGTTCATTCAAACACGAGGTCGACGAACCATAATCTTGGGAGAACACAACAACTGATAACGTTGACTCTCGAATTGCATTTTCTAGTGCGGGTACAATTTTCTCCCCACACTGGATCCCTTCTTCGTCTCTAAATACATGATAGTTTTTTTGTTTCAACTCTCGATACAGGTAATCGGTGAAAGTGGTACGCGTATCATCACCTCTGAAACTCAAGAAAATATCGTATTGAACATGTCGAGAGGTGGAAGAGGAGGGCCGTCCATGTTCTTCCATAACTTCTATAATAGCGCTATTCAACTAAATCCTAAACAAGATTAAGAGATTAAACCTTAATAGCAAAATACAACATTCCATAACTTCATAGCAAAATCGATGATTAAGCCTTGACAATAGTTAAGGATCCTCAGATCACTACACAGACTATACGAAACAGATTTTTGGAAGAAATACAACTTACCTTGTCTACGAAATATAGCTTCAATGATCTTCTCTGATCAGATTCGATGCTGAAGTATAATCCAGATACAACTGGTTCGAAACCTTTGACGTTTGTTACCCCTCAACTACACAATGCGTAGCTTCCTTCCAGGAAAGTGATACGAAGCATCACAAATAGTACAATCAGGTGACATGGGCCATAAAGATCGTTTGTGAGGCCTTGACCACACAACTGGGCCTTGACATTCATTAACCTACATATTCCCTTCGCGAATCGGGTAGGGCTGCTTTTAAATTTACTCTAGTTGAAAACCATATCCTCAAGCTCCTTCCTTTATCCTAAAACTGCAAAAGAAACACAATGAAAGCTCTCCTTCCTAACGTGTCGGTGGGCGGTTCTCTCTCCTGGACGGTTGGGTCTAATACCTGCAGGTACTTTTCTCATCTCCACTAATCGCAACTTCCTGTCTCATGCTTTACATTCTCTTCTTGTGGACGGTGCCTGTATGTATCTATTAGACTGCTGGCCATTAGTTCGTCAGGCTCTGAAGAACCAAAAAAGTATAGATTTTCCTTGAATACACCTCTGGAAATACGTTAAAGGTTCTAGATTAGTGTTTAATGTTCATTTCGTTCTGATAATTTCACTCTGTTTTTCTTTTTTTTCACAGAAGAACAAAAGATGTTCATTCAAATCTGCGTTTCACCAGAGCACGACTTCCCTTCAACGGGAAAATTCTGTTTCTCATGGCTCGTGTTGGTAAAAAATTGATTCTTACATTTCATCAAGCAATTAATCTCTTATTTCGTGTTTTGATCCCATCTACAAGTCAAATTGTGCACCACTGCTATACTTTTTGTATATCTTGTAGCATTGACAATTGATAATTTTCTGAAAGATGAGTCTTTCAGCTCAATTGTGGTGTCGGAAGACCTCCAGACAGAAGAGAAAGAGGAGGCCAAGAATATTTTAGCTTCATTCTTGGGGAAGCAAGGTCTGAGCAGTGATGTTTCTGTCGAAACTGTCAAGAATTCCAACCTTTTCCTTGATCATCTTGTCTCAAAGATTCATTCTACTCGTTTATCTTGTCAGGCGGCAGGTCTTATCTCATCTATTTTTTCCATAAACGCAGCGCTTTGTAGATTACTGCCGCATTGTGAAAGAAATTTCCTTCAGTCTTGCAGGGCAGGATCTCAGCACAGTTGAAATTGGGGAGATACTTGTTCCTTACCTGGAATCCCTCTCTGAACAGTACGGAGTACCAAATCTAGCACACAACTTGATAGATCCGACCGTAAAAGAAGTAAATTCAGTTTCACTTATTTCTCCATCCATCACAGCCTTTGCCAGTTTTAAGCTAAGAGCACTTTCTATACTTGTCAGGATGGGAATCTTTCACCTTCTATTCTCTATCTCCTTGAGCTTGGCTTTGACTTGGAGCAAATAAAGAAAATGGTCCGGGGCTACCCCTCTCTAACTTCCTGCAGCTTGGAAGGGAAAATGAAGCCATTGATTGAGTTTTGTCTTGCTCTTGGAGTATCCGAATCGGATATTCCATCTATCTTTAGTAGATGGCCTCGTCTGTGGGGATCCAGTATCAAAGAAAAGCTAATACCTACTGTGGCACTATTAGAAAGTTTAGGTGTGGATAAGAGAAGTTGGCCAAGAGTTCTATATCGTGGTGCACGCATTCTCTTTCTCAGCAGGCAGAATATCGAGGCAACTGTAGATTTCCTGTTAGAGATGGGTGTTGGATCAGAGGATATAGGCAAGATCATAGAACGTTGCCCGAAATTGATTTCTTGTAGCATTGAGGACAAACTACGGCCTACTTGTGACTACTTTCGTTCCTTGGGGTTTGATGTGGCCAAACTACTATGCCAATCTCCATGTCTTTTTATGCAAAGCATTGAAGGTAAGTTGAAGCATGTGACTCGATTTTTCTTGGAAAATGGATTCAGTGAGGAGGAACTTAGGTTAATGATTACCAGATTTGGATTGATCTATGGTTTCAGCTTGGCAAACAATACCATTCCAAAGTGGGAGTACTTTTTGACTATGGATTATCCCAAAGAAGATCTTGTGAAGTTTCCTTTCTTTTTTAGTTTCAGTTTGGAAAAAAGGATAAAACCAAGATACGCCTTGGTTAAGGAGTGTGGTGTCGAGATGGGTCTTAATAGGATGCTATCATTGTCAGACCTCAACTTTGAAAGGGTGTTGAACAGAAAACTGGACAAACTTGTTTCTTACAAGGCCTCGCGAGTTACAAATGAGAAATGAGATGCTCAAGCTGATGACAGCATACTGTTTCCCATAGAAATTTCTTGCTAATACCATTACATGATACTAAGTGGTTCTCATCAATGTCTCTTCTCTTTCTTCACTTCCTATAATCTCTTCCACTCCCCTACAGTTACATGCAAAAATAGTTTCCAGATTTTTCAGGTTTGGAAACAGTCCCCTGGGAACAAACTTTACATTTCATGATAATCACGTGCCAGCCAACCTCGTCATTGAGAGGATGTTTTGGGACAAGTTGATAGATTTGTGTTTACAGTCTTTTTAAAAAATAAAAAAACCTATCACTGAGACCTCTCTATCACGTGACCCGAAGTGACCCGAAATGACCACCGTTTCCTCTGTTTCAGGTCTACAGAACCAAATTGTAAAAAGAAACAGGGCGAGCTGTTCCCACCATCTCTAGCATCTGAATAAATGTCCATTCTTTGAAAATATGGAGCAGCTTCCGGTATGCTCTCTAGCATCAGACAATCATGAACTTTGATTATTTAAAGAGACTCGCAAACTGCATATGTTTTCTGGTCGTGGCAATCCTCGAAGCATTAAAGACCTAAATTTGGGAGACTGATTTCAATTCAACTTGGGGAGACGGAATTCAAGTTTGGAAGCAGTCCCTCTGGGAACAAGCTATTCATTATGTCGCAAGCACCAATCCAAATATGCTTCATTTATGAGTTCCTGACAGAGAAAAAAATACACTCGGTTAATACCCTTATTATAGTGTACATAGAACCCTCCTTCGGGACCAACAAAGTAAATAATAGTCAGTGGAAGAAGAAATATCTGACCTTGTCTTGGTACATGAAATACTTGGCAAATATTGATTTAGTATCAAAACAGTCCCACTCCAACTGTTCCCACCACTCCATCTCAGTTGAATAAATTTTGCTTCTTCGAAAATATGGGAGAGGAGTAGCTATCGGTATCCTCTTTAGCCTCCGACATCTAGTAATCAAAATTTCTTCAAGAAACTCGCAAATAAGTTGGCTGCTGCTTATGCTTGTCAGTTCCGGCAGTCCTTGAAGCTCTAAAATCTTTAATTTGGGGAGACTGAATTCAATTTTTGATCTTTTGCTAAAGTTTTGCTCTCCCACGGTCTCTTCTATTTCTTCACTGCCAAAAATCTCTTCCATTCGACGACAAAGGGTTACTTTAATAGTTTCTAGGTTTTTCAGGTTTGGAAGCAGTCCCTGAGGGAACAACCTTTTCATTCCGCGACATGAACGAACCGTTATATTCTTGAGATGAGCAAAGGCATTGCCATAAAGAGATGGCAAATTAGGTGGAACTTCATCTTCCATCCTTACTAGACCTTGTAAGTCGTGTGTGTCGGAGATCTCCAGCATCTCAAGATGTTCAAGTAGATGGACAGACGATGACGACGGGACCAAGCACTCTAGTCCTACGCATCTTATAATTGCAATGTCCCTCAAGTTCGTTGCATTATTTATTGGGAGAAGACTTCTTTTACAAACGCATTCCTGAACCACTAGCTCAGCAGTGCCCTGTGGAAGGTTATGAATTCTGACTAAATCACCACAGCACAGCTTAACCACATTGGGTGACTTCTCAACTGCGTCACGACCGAAGCCGTTTAAAGAGTAATGGAAGGACTTAGAGACGGTGATTTTGAAACTGTGGAGCTGGATATGAGAAGCATAACTGTTGAAACTATCTAAATATTTCACACTCCCAAACTTGAGAATCATATCAATACCCTCTACCGTGACACAATTGGAAAACCTGAGGGTTTGTAGATGCTTCAGATTTGACAATATACCAACGGGAAACAACTCCTCTATTCCGAAGACCCGCATATCAAGATACCTAAGCTTCATCAGAAACTCCATGCCATCAGGAACTTGTTCAATCTCGGTACCACCAAGATCCAACGTTTTCAATTCTTTAAGCTTCCCAAGCGACGGAACATATTTAAGTTTTCTACATCCATGTAGTAACAATGCGGTGAGCCTCACAAGATCAGAGATGGAGTTTGGCAATTTCTCGATAAAATTGTCTGAAAGATCAAGAACTTTGAGTTGGCTAAAGTGCTGGAAAAAAGAATCATGAATGAATGTTAATCCCGCACGTGTTAACAGAAGAGTTGACAGCTTAGGACACATTGGTGAGTAGCCAGATGTGATTTCTTGAATATCGCTTGTCATTAGTGACACTATCTCCAGGTCCTCCTTCCATTCATCCACATCTGGTAATTCCCCACCGGCTCCAACCATGACTGAATAGCGCTCCCTCAATATTTGAAGTGCCATATCCCTCATCAAATCATGCATCTTCACTAAATTTTCCATTTTGTTACCATGTACTTCCATCCAAACATCCAGCATGCATAGATTTTCAAGTTTGTCAAGCATTGCGTAGCCATTGTAAACTTCATCTCGTCTGTATCTTTTTTGTTCTATACCTCCACAAGCAATCAATAATTTTACCAATTCATCCCTCCGAATATAACAATCTTCTGGAAATAATGAACAGTACAAAAAACATTGTTGCAAAGATGAATCCTTTAAACGGTCATAACTAAATCTCAATATACTAAACACATTCGACTCCATATCATCTTCATCATTTCTAATTTTAGACTCTTTCAGTTCCTCCAAAACAACACTCCATTCATATGGATTCTGCACTCCCCTCATGTATCTTGCCACCGTTATGATAGCAAGAGGCAACCCGCCACATTCGTTTGTAATAAGTTTCGCTAACTTTTCCACATTATCATTATATCTTTCTATCTCCTTCCCGAACAACATCCATGCTTCTTCCTTAATGAGAGGTTCTATCTTCATTATGTTTTCTTTACATTTCATCCGATTGCAGACATCAAGTGACCTAGTAGTAAAAATCAGCTTGCATCCCTCTGGCCATAAAGGAATTCCCACCTCTTCTTCATCGAAACAATTCCACAAATCATCCAAAATAAGAAGCAATTTTCCTTTACTTTTCAATACTTCATTCAACTTAGAAGCTCTCATCAAATTATTGATATTGGAAATGTCCAAGTTAACACTACTGGCAACCTTATTTTGTAAATTATCAATACTAAAATCTTGTGATACTGTAATCCAACGAGTTTGAAAAGAGTTTCTAACCTGATTATATATATTTTTCATTAGTGAGGTCTTCCCTACTCCTCCCATTCCATAAACTCCAATCTTTGCGACTTCATCGCTATTCAACCAAGACAAGATCCTATCTTTAGCTCTTTGGAATCCTTGACCCACTAAATCTGATGCGGTAATTGGATAGTCTTTTGTCACTGACCTTAACCCTGCTTCCGTACAGATGCAGAAAGAAATAGCTTTAAGCTTTAAATCAATTAATATAATTAATACTGCTAATTTCATTCGGAAGACAGAAATTGTGAGATATAAGTATTATTAGTAATGGTTGTCTAACCAATTTTTTCTCCAATGGAATTGATGGTTTCTTGAATGATATCGTGCTCTTTCCTGCACATAGCAATTCAAATTATATTCGTTAAATAGAAAACAAATAGATGATGAATATTGAAGTAGAGCATCATACGGGCAATGAAAAGTTTTAATAGAACATTCATTTTATATGTATGTATGAATGTACCTACTTTTTGCCTTTTTCAACATGAATGCCCTTCAAGTCTGCGATTCCTCTTAGTGCCGATTTCCAAGGCTCGATTTTGTGCTTTTTGTTACCCTCCTTTTCGTGTTGGTGAAAACATACAGCAAAACTGCCCTCCTGATACCTTACTTGATATGGTTCTACGTGATAGAAAATAGGCACCACATGATGCCACCCTTCTCTGCGACATTCCATGATCATCTCCAGTTCGTTTAAGCACGAGGTCGAGGAACCATAATCTTGAGAGAGCACAACAACAGATAACAGTGACTCTCGAATTGCAGTTTCTAGTGCCGATGCAATTTTATTCCCACATGGGATCCCTTCCTCGTCTCTAAATACTTTATAGTGTTTTTGTGAGGCCTCTGGTGACGTGGCAAATTTTTGCCACGTCACCTGCATAATAAAAAGGCATGTTGCCGACAGTTCCCCCCCGCTTGCTGCCGATACCCATCAATTTTCCTTTTCCTCTCACATTTAACACTTTCAATTACCTCCAGTATCAAATCCAACCGTCTGATCGTCGAATTGTTTGCACCATTGTGTTCCTCTCGTCATCACGATCAATCTGCCGCTGGTTTCACCTTCATCGGACCACGGACACGCCCGGATCGGAGCTCGGAAGTTTCAAAATTCTCACCGGAAAATCGTCGATTCCGGCCAATCTGAGGTGAGTTTTAAAGTTTGGTTTTCGGATTCATAATCCTGATGTTTGTAGCTTCGTGTTGATGTAAAAATTTTCGGTTTTGGATGAAGTTGGAGTTTTCCGGCCACCGCCGGCGACAGTTGACCGGTGACACTGTTCACGTTGACCAGACCCGACCCGTTAACCCGATCCGTCGATCCGTTGACCGACCCGTTTTCCTGACCCGTTGACCGTTGCCCGACCGTTGACCGTTGACTTTGACCAAAAAGTAAAAACCTCCCCCGGTTAGGTAATTTCGACGTTCTGATCGCAATGACGCGATCTGTTTTTCCATTTGATGTGTCGTTATTGAGTTATAGTCATTTGAAAGTTAATATCCGTAATGTTGTGTTCTTAGGAAGGACGAGTGTTGAGGACAAAGGCAAGAGTATCGTTTCCTCTTCTTCAGCCCGTAAGGTAGGGTCCTTACCGTATGTGGTTCATCATTAGTATTTCCTTGTTGTAAAATCTGTTTTACCTTGGTTTTGATTGATTCGTTGTATAGTCCATCGGAGCCCATCCGATTGGTCCATTGTTCAAAATTTCATTGTTCCCTTCCGTAAGTAGTTATAAAGTATCATAATGTGAGGTCTTTACCGTATTTGTCTCATATTAAGTATTCTTTGATTTTAAATCCGTACTTTGGTCATTGAATTGTTGTGTAATCCATCGGAGCCCATCCGATGGATCCATTGTCCAAATTACATTGACTTTTCCGTATGTACCCGTAATGTATCATAATGTATCTCCAAAATTTCATGTGTTCAATCAAAGTCCATTTGATTGATTTGTTATGTAAATTGGGCTGATTCCGTATCATTGCCCGTAAAGTAATAAAAAGGTTGTAATCAAAGGTTTCTGTAACGATATATGATAATATATCGTATTATTGAGTATTAATTGTAAAGTATGGTATTTCAGTGTTATTGAAAGTTAAACCAGTTTGTGATTTGTAAAGTACGTAAGTTTTTATGTTACTCGTACTTGTGTTCCGTTTGGCCAAACGTGGAGAGTGCTCGTTCTCTGAGAGTAAGCGGAGAGACACTCATCTGTTGGGAGGTGTATGGTTGGAGTATGGTTACTGTATGGTTACTGTATGTTTCCTGCTTCGTAGGATGATCTGAGAGGACTAGTTGATCTTTTACGTATACAGTTTTGTTAATCAATCTAGTCTCGGACAACATTGGTAGAAGGGGGCTATGTATGTAAATATTTTTAAAAATGTGTATGTAAAACCTACCAGTGGGCTTCCGGTTTCCCTTTAGCGGGGGTTACTCGGGAAGTGATTTCCAGTCCGCCCATGTTTTTACTATTGACCCTGTTGGGTTCTTTGTTGAAAGCGAAAGTACATTTTCGAGGCCAGTAAGTAAACGTTTTGTAAAGTAAATAGAAAGTACATGTTGGGTCCAGTAAGTAATGTTTTGTAAAGTAAACAGTAAAGTTTAAGTTTTGAGAAATTACAAGTTCAGTAATGTTCTAATAAGTTCCTTGTTGTTTCCTCTCATCTGATAAGTTGTTGTATTGTACCTCTCCTTTGATAAGTTCCTTGTTGTCCCTCTTCTTTGATAAGTTCACTTTGTTGTCCCCTACTGAGATTCTCGAAAATCTCACCCCCTTCGTGTTTGTTTTTTTTTTCCTCCCAGGACTAGATCGTGGTCAGTAGCTGTTTTTAGTGTGAACGTCGGGACTACTCGCTGGGACTATTGCATCTGCACATGTATGGTTTTATTGGCACACTGTTGAATATTTATTGTTTGGATTTTTGGTTTCGTTTTCAGAAACTTGGGGCTTGTGTGTTATGGTTTCACTGGTTTGTATTGTGTTGTTATAAAAAGACTTCCGCTGTTTTAAATGTTACTCCATTAATTATTGTGCCATGTATTTAGTGCTTATCAGTCATACTGTAATTTGTAAATATTTTAAATTTTATTTTTGGGGATTTACGTTTGAAAAGTCAAAATAGTCTTGTGGAGTTCGGATTGGTCCACGTGTTGGGCTTCTCCGGGCTTCACGGCGGTAAGGGCCCGCTTTCTGGGTTTGGGTCCTTACATTTTTTGTTCCAACGCTCGATACAGGTTATCAGTGAAAGTGGTTCGCGTGTCTACGCCTCTGAAACTCAAGAAAATGTCGTATTGAATACGCCGAGAGGTGGAAGAGGAGGGTTCCACATGCTCTTCCATGATTTCTGTAATAGGCGTTCTACCAAACCCAACACAATATCTGACAAATAGCGAATAACAATAGATCCAACGATGAGTATATAACAACAGATCTAATTCCGACTGTCAGACATGGTGTAGGAGTGAAACCTGTAAACTATAATAAGTAGGCCTCTTGGAACGAGTAAAAAAATAAAAGCAAGAGCATTGCCAATTTAGTTTGGGAAGAAAATCAGAGAATATGTGTATAGAGCTTACCCAGGAGCGATAACAGAAAAAGAAATCAAATGGTACGAAAACTCCAACTGAGGAGTAAAATACAAAATACCCAGGAGTCATGGATGATCCCAGGAAAGTGCTCTTCCTACTCCTTGGCATTCCCGCCTGGTAAAAAATGGCTGCAAAATCCACTTTATCTGCTTTTGAAACCAAGTATAGTGAGAGAAAGACAATCACCGGAGAGGTTATAAAGTTAATTTTTATGTTATAAAACTCATGGATGCTATCGGTTGTTAAAGCAAATATTATTTTCTATGCCTCTCACTTGTGGATCAACATGATAGATTGTACAGAGTGTGGAAGTAAGACTTAAAGAATCTCTTTTTGTCTTTTTCTTTGTAAACAGAAAAAAAATGTCCTCCCCATCGACTTGACCGGCATAACAAAAAATATCCAAAATGTTATAGAATATAACAATAAGAAGAATTGAGAAGAAAAAAATAAAAGAGAAAATTAAGAACAATATAGGGAGTAGAATATCTTATCAAGTACCCAAAGTAAGTGTGTACAAAGAAAATAAGGTTACCTCCTATTTATAGGTAATATGTTAGGGTACATGATGAGACATTGGAAGATAAAGAGTTTTGTAGTTACAAAATATTCATTACACAATTGAATAGACATAATAAATTTTGTGTCTTTTAATTTCCAAACCTTTGATATTCATAACACTCCCCCTTGAATATTTTGAATATTAAGAATGTGAGTATGAAATTAGAATACTGCATCATTAAAAACCTTACCAAGAAAAAACCCAGTGGGAATAAAAACTTGGTGAAGGAAAAAAGAGTGCAGTGCATACTCCTTCTGATTTAGTCATCCTTTTAAATCTTTCAAACGTTGCATTCCGATCTTTCGAACAAGTTTTTCAAATGTTAATGTGGGAAGAGCTTTAGTAAATAAATCAGTCAGGTTATCACTTGAGCGTATTTGTTGGACACTGATTTCCTCTTTGCTTTGAAAATCATGAGTAAAGAAGAATTTTGGTGAAATATATTTTGTCTTATCACCCTTTATGTAGCCTTCCTTCAATTGAGCTATACAAACAGCATTATCTTCATACAGTGTAGTTGCAAGTTCTTTATCACTTGATAATCTACATGCTTCTCTTATGTGTTGTGGCATTGATCGTAGCCAAACATATTCACGACTTGCTTCGTGAATTGCTAAAATCTCTGCATAGTTAGAAGAAATAGCAACCAAAGTTTGTTTCACCGACCGCCATGAAATGACAGTATTACCTATAGTGAATAAATAACCTGTCTGCGATCTGGCTCTATGTGGATCTGACAAATATCCTGCATCTACATAGCCAACTAAATCAAAAATGGATAAATTTGAATAATATAAACTCATATCCATTGTCCCTCGTAGATATCTAAAAATATGTTTAACTCCATTCCAATGTCTTCGAGTTGGGGAAGAACTACATCTTACTAGTAAATTTACTGCAAATGATATGTCAGGTCGAGTGTTATTAGCAAGATATGTAAGTGCACCAATAGCACTAAGGTATGGAACCTCAGGACTTAAGAATTCTTCATTTTCTTCATGAGATCGAAAAATGTCTTTTTTCACATCAAATGACCTCACAATCATTGGTGTACTTAATGGATAAGCTTTATCCATATAAAATTTTTTAAGAACTTTATCTACATAATTTGATTGATGAATAAATATTCCTTCACTTAGATGCTCAATTTGAAGACCCAAACAATGTCTTGTTTTTCCAAGATCTTTCATTTCAAATTCGTTTTTTAAATAGCTGATAGTTTTATCTATCTCTTCACGAGTTCCAATGATATTTAAATTATCAACATAAATAGCTATTTTAAAAAAACCAGATCCATATTTTTTTATAAAGACACATGGACAAATTGGATCATTCTTGAAATCTACTTTAATTAAGTATTCACTGAGGTAATTATACCACATCCGTCTAGATTGCTTCAATCCATATAAAGCTCTATTTAACTTTATTGAATAAATTTCCCGGGAATTTGATTTATTTGCATCTGGAAATTTAAATCCTTCAGGGATTTTCATATATATATATATATATATATATATATATCAGTATCCAACAAGCCATACAGATAGGCTGTAACTACATCCATTAGACGCATTTCAAGCTTTTCATGTACAGCCAAACAAAGTAAATATCGCAATGTTATTGCATCCACCACTGGAGAATATGTCTCATCATAATCAATATCCGGTTTTTGGGTAAAACCTTGTGCGAGGAGTTTTGCTTTATATCTCACAACTTCATTTTTCTCATTTCTTTTTCGCACAAATACCTATTTATATCCCACCAGTTTTACACATTTTGGTGTATGGACTACAGGTCCAAAAACTCCACGTTTTTCAAATGACTTTAATTCTGATTGAATTGCGTCTTTCCACATTGGCCAATCATTTCTATTTTTACATTCCTCCACAGAGGTAGGTTCAAGATCCTCACTTTCTTCTATAATATTTAGCGCTATATTATATGCAAAAATATTGTCGACAAGTATTGAGCTTCGGTTCTATCTTGTTCCTGTAGTGACATAATTAATCGAGATATCGTCATTCTTTTGTGTTTCTTCCGGAATTTTATTAATTATGTCAACTAGATTTTCTAAAACTATATCCTCATGACCATCTTGTGTAGTTTCTCTTTTCTTTTTCCGAAGATTTTTATCTTTAGAACCAAATGGTCTTCCACGTTTCTGACGTGGTCTAGATTCACTAGCAATTTTAGATTGTCCTTCAGGGACATCAATTCTTATCGAAGCATTTACAGCTGGAATATGAGACCTAGTTATTCTTTTAAGGTCAGTAAATGCATTTGGCAGTTGATTTGCAATCGTTTGTAAATGAATTATCTTTTGAACTTCATGTTCACATTGATTTGTTCGAGGATCAAAACTAGATAATGATAATTCATTCCAAGAGATCTTCTTTTCTAACTGTTTATTTTCTCCCCCAAGTGTTGGAAATATAGTCTCGTCAAAATGACAATCAACGAATCTTGCCGTAAATAAATTTCCAGTTAATGGCTCAAGATATTTAATGATCGATGGAGACTCATATCCAACATATGTTCCTATCCTTCTTTGAGGACCTATTTTTGTACGTTGTGGTGGTGAAATTGGAACATATACCGCACAACCAAAAATTCTTAGATGGGATATATTTGGTTCTTGACTATGAACCAATTGCATCGGAGAGTGTTCATGATAACTTGTTGGCCTAATGCGTATAATTGTTGCTGCATGTAAAATGGCATGTCCCCAAACATAAACTGAAAGTTTGGATCTCATAAGCATAGGTCTTGCAATTAATTGTAAGCATTTTATAAATGATTCTGCAAGACCATTTTGTGTATGAACATAAGCAACAGGATGTTCAACCTTTATTCCAATAGACATGCAATAATCTATAAAGACTTGTGATGTAAATTCACTAGCATTATCCATTCGAATAGATTTTATTGGATAATCAGGAAATTGAGCTCACAAACGAATTATTTGTGCAAGCAATCTCGCAAATGCCATATTATGAGATGATAATAAACATACATGTGACCATCTGGTTGATGCATCGATAAAAACCATAAAGTATCGAAATGGTCCACATGGTGGATGTATATGCCCACAAATATCTCCTCGAATTCTTTCTAAAAATTTCAGAGATTCAATTCCAATTTTTGCTAGTGATGGCCTTATTATTAATTTGCCTTGAGAACAAGCAGCACATGAGAATTCATTAGATTGAAAAATCTTATTCTTTTTCTATGGATGACCACAAGAATTCTCTATGATTTTTCGCATCATTGTTGAACCGGGATGGCCTAACCGGTCATGCCAAATTTTAAACACATCATTAAACTGATGGTTTATTATAGAATGAGATTCTATCATTGTAATACTTGTGTAGTACAATCCGGAAGAAAAACGGGTAATTTTTCTAATATATACTTTTTACCCGAAATTATAGAAGTTATGCAAAGATACTCAATACTTCCTTCGTTCATTGTCTCAATATGATATCTATTCAAATGAATATCTTTGAAACTTAACAAGTTTCTTTGAGACTTAGAAGAGTATAGTGCATCTTCTATCATTATTTTGGTTCCAACAGAATAATATTTGCTCTTCCGGAGCCCTCAATCAATCTTGTAGTGTATGCATTGTGGCACTGTCAACCAAACATATTTCCTTGGCGTTCATCTTATAGATATCCATGCCAATATCCATTCTCTTTATTGAATAAATAAAATTAATAAGAAAATATAAAATAAATTAAAATATAAAAAGAAAATATGAATAAATAAATAAAAAAAGACTTTTATTATAATAAAATAAGAGAACATAATTGAAATTTGCATAGTTATAAAATTAAAATCATTCTTGATTTCTTGCACTTTCATCATTTGGATCATTAAGAAAATCAGAAACATCCAAGTGCGTTATATCCTCAAGGCCATTAGCAAATTCAGTGAAATCATCTTGGACAAAGTTTGTCTCCACATTCTTGCCTTTAGACTTCAAAGATTCTTGATATAGATCGGCAAAATATTTTGGTGTACGATAAGTACATTGGCAATGACCTTACATTCCATATCGATGACAGTTACTAATTATAACTTTTTTCTTTATGTGTCCTCATATTTTTTCCAAGTCCTTCATCCTTTACAACTTTCTGATTTTCGAAGATAAATTTACTTGATTGACCACCACCATGACGAAATTTATTATAACCTCGTCCTCGTCCTCGTCTGCGGCTGCGACTACGACCACGACTACGAATACGACTATAGTTATGAGATAGCATCACATTCATTTCAGGGAATAGAGCAGAACCAATAGGACGAGATTCATGATTTCTCATCAACAACTCATTATTTTGTTCAGCCACCAGAAGGCATGAAATCAACTCAGAATATTTTGTGAAAATTTTTTCACGATATTGCTGTTGTAAAAGCACATTTGAGCATAACAATAATATTACAACATGATTATATCTAAATAATTATAAAATATATTCACCCAAATATACCTTTGTAGAAACTAAGATTCTTGTTTGTTCTTTGTGAAGAACTCTTGTAAGACTCTTGATTCTCCTTTTGTTTATAAGAGTATCATGCTGATAACGTGTTATAGAATATAACGATAAGAAGAATTGAGGAGAAAAGAATAAGAGAGAAAATTAAGAACAATATAGGGAGTAGAATATCTTATCAAGTGCTCAAAACAAGTGTACAAAGAAAATAAGGTTACCTCCTATTTATAGGTAACATGATAGGGTACATGAAGAGACATTGGAAGATAAAAAGTTTTGTAGTTACAAAATATTCATTACACAATTGAATAGACATAATAAATTTTGTGTCTTTTCAATTTCCAAACCTTTGATATTCATAATACAAAAAATGTTTTTTGACTTCATATTTTGCAAATTCCAAGTGTTCTCTCTTTATGAGAAAAAGCCTCATACATGTTTAACCAAAGACCAAGAAAGTATATAGAAATTACTAAGAAGGTAGGCCATGGGTCTTAATATAAATTGTTTTGAAACTTCACATTTTCTTTTTATGAAAAAGGAGAAGATTTGCATGACTATTGTACAATTCCTGGTACCCACCCAGGGTCTTTTTTTTCAACTTTCCTTGTGGGGCTTCTTACAAACCCACCACCTGGGCTGACTTCATTTGCAATCTTCAATGGTCCATCCTCAACAAGAATCTTGAGTCCAACGAAAACTTTTGACCCAAATTGTCAGAAAACAAGACCAAAGTTATCACCCGATAGAGCCCAACTTTTCCACCACGAAGATTTTGTAAAATGAATCAATAAATTCATGTTCTCGCCAAGGGAAAAGGTGAATAGTATAATACCAGAAAATGGTTCGCGTTTCTACGCTTCTGAAACACAAGAAAATGTCGTATTAAATATGGCGAGAGGTGGCAGAGGAGGATTGTCCATGCTCTTACATGACTTGTGTAATAGCCATTCAACTACTAAATAAGACTAACATGATGAAACCAATGCAGTGATAAACAAGGTGTTGTGCAAATAAGCACCGTGATCACTTATACTAGATAAAAAAAATAGAAGAAAAAAAAAACGGACTCATAATTTTCCGAGGTTCGGCTAATTTAGCCTACATCCTCGGACACTACCACTTAATATTTCACTGAAGAAATATTACAACTGGGAATGCAACTATGCAATTCATCTTAAAGGTATATTGCTTAACTTGTAATATTTTTGGTGTGATCAGAATAAGGGTGGAGCCTTCCTTTTATAGGCTAAGAAGGAAGGCTCCGTTACTAAACCCACGATATGAGATTTGACCATATACAACAAATCTCCACCTTGGCCAAATATCACATTATTCCCAATGTAGTGTCTCCAATTTCGCGCCATGAGGCGTTAACTTAAAATATTAACCAAGTTTAAACAGTGTTCAAACTTGGTTTTTGTAACCACTTTGGTCAGCATATCTGCAGGATTCTCAACTGTATGTATCTTTTGGATAAGTATCTCCTCTTCTTCGAGAATCTCCCGCACAAAATGATAGCGAACATCAATGTGCTTTGTCCGTGCATGAAAGACTTGATTCTTTGCTAAATGAATAGCACTCTGACTGTCAGAAAACAATACAAGTTGTTTTTAACCTACTCCCAAGTCTTCAAGTAACCCATAAAGCCAAATAGCTTCCTTCACAGCTTCTGTAATTGCCATATACTCTGCCTCTGTTGTAGACAAAGCCACCGTTGACTGCAAAGTAGATTTCCAACTAACTGGCGCTTTTGCTAAAGTAAACAAATAGCCAGTTGTAGATCGTCGCTTATCCAAATCTCCTGCATAGTCAGAATCGCAATATCCAACCATACATAAACCAAGTGATTCTCCTCTCTCAAATACCAAGCCAATGCCTACAGTACTTTGGATATACCGTAGAATCCATTTTATAGCTTTCCAGTGACCCTTGTCTGGGTTATGCATATACCTGCTCACAATACTAACAGCTTGTGAAATATCTGGTCTCGTACACACCATTGCATACATCAGACTTCCAACTGCTTTTGCATAAGGAATTTTTGCCATATATTCTCGCTCTTCATCTGTTGTTGGAGATAACTAGCTACTAAGTTTCAACTGAGGAGCAAGTGGGGTACTTACAGGTTTTGTATTTTCATGTATACCGAAACGTTGTAGTACCTTTTCCAAATATTGTTTTGGTTTCAGCCAAAGCTTGCCCCTCCCTATGTCTCTGTTGATCTCCATGCCGAGAATTTTCTTAGCTTCCCCAAGATCCTTCATCTCGAACTCTTTACTCAATTGAGCCTTTATTTTGTCAATCTCAGCTTGGCTATTCATTGCTATCAGTATATCATCCACATATAATAGTAAGTAGATGTAGGATTCATCTTCAAGTCTTCGCAGATAAACACAATGATCATATTTGCTTCTTGTGTACTTTTGGCTTCTCATAAATTTATCAAATCGTTTGTACCACTGCCTTGGAGATTGCTTCAGTCCATACAATGATTTGCTTAATTTACAAACCAAAATTTTCTTACCAGCACTTTTAAATCCTTCTGGCTGAACCATGTAGATTTCCTCATCCAAATCACCGTGTAAGAATGCGGTCTTCACATCAAGTTGAGCTAGCTCCAAATTCAACTGTGCTACCAAGGCCAATAAAATTCTGATAGAGGAATGTTTAACGACTGGAGAAAATACCTCATTGTAATCAATTCCTTCTTTCTGAGCGTAGCCTTTAGCCACTAACCTTTCCTTGTAGCGTGGATCTTCTTTGTCAGAAAATCCTTCTTTCTTAGCAAATGCCCATTTACATCCAGTTGCCTTCTTGTCTTTAGGTAGTTGTGTCAGCTTCAACGTCTTATTCTTCTCAAGTGATTGTATTTCTTCCTCCATTGCACTTGCCCATCTTTTGCTATCTGTAGCTCGGATTGCTTCTGAGTAAGTGGATGAAACATCATCAAAAACTGGAAGTGCATAAGCCACCATATCTGCAAAACGAGTAGGTTTATGAATATCTATTCTCTCTCGTCTGACGGCAATTGACTCTGATTGCTGTTGAGTTTCTTGGGTCAGAAACTCTTCATCTTCTGACTCTTCCTCTACCATCGGAGAATCGGTCATAATGCTACTGGCTGGAATTGTCTGCTCGAAATCTACCTGCTTTGGTGTATGCTCCACCTGCCGCTGAGTACTGTCAATCTCTTCTAGATTTACCTTTTTCAACATGGAAGATTCATCAAATGTAACATCTCTACTGATTATCGTCTTCTTTGACTCCAAACACCACAAACGATATCCTTTGACGCCAGTAGTAAAGCCCATTAAAAGAGACTCCTTTGCTCGTGGATCTAACTTTGATTCATTCACATGATAATATACAGTAGAGCCAAAAACATGTAAAGTGTCATAATCAGTAGCATGTTTTCCAGACCAAACCTCCAAAGGAGTTTTGCCATTAAGAACAGATGATGGCAAACGATTTACAATGTGTTGTGCGTTTGTCACAGCCTCAGCCCAAAATCTTTTGTCTAACCCAGCATTAGACAGCATACAACGAACTTTCTCCACTAGTGTTCGGTTCATATGCTCGGACACCCCGTTCTGCTGAGGTGTTTTTCTGACTGTAAAGTGTCGGACTATCCCACTTTCTTGGCATACCTCCTGGAATGGATCACTCTTGTATTCTCCTCCATTGTCTATTCGGAGAACTTCGATCTTTCTTCCTGTTTGATTTTCAACTTGAGCTTTCCACTTTAGAAAAATTTCCAGCACCTCATCCTTGTTCTTCATTGTAAATACCCAAACTCTCCTGGAAAAATCATCAACAAAATTGACAAAATAATGTCTACCTCCAAGTGATGGAGTCTTGGCAGGTCCCCATACATCAGAATGCACATAATCCAAAACATCTTTAGTATTATGAATAGCAACGTCAAATTTCACTCTTCCTTGTTTTCCCAGTACACAATGTTCACATAATTCTAAGTTACAGGTCTTCATACCTTTCAATAATCCTTGCTTGGACAGTATTTGCAAAGATTTTTCTCCAGCATGTCCCAACCGCATATGCCACAGCTCTATCATCTCAGCATCTTTCTTGCTACTCGAAGTTGCTGTCGCCACAGTTCCAACTACTGTACTACCTTGGAAGTAATACAGATTGTTTCTCCTGATTCATCTCAGCATCACAAGTGCTCCAGAAGTTGCTTTGAGAACTCCATCTCGTAATGTCACAACTAAGCCTTTTGATTCTAAGGCCCCCAATGAGATCAGATTCTTCTTTAGCATTGGCACGTATCGTACATCCTTCAGAATTCTGGTGGATCCGTCATGATTCTGTAGCTTGATTGAACCTATCCCAGTTGTTTTACATGAATTGTTATTTCCTATGTAAACAACTCCGCCATCGAGTTCCTGAAATTCAAAGAACCACTCCCCAATGGGATACATATGATAGGTGCATCCAGAATCTAATATCCACTTATCTAAGCGTGTTTCTGAAGATGAAATCACCAAGGAAATATCTGACTCTCCATCACTTCTGCATTCTGCGACATTTGCATCACGTGGAGCTATGGTTTTCTTATTCAGCTTCGGACAGTTTTTCTTCCAGTGTCCCTAACTAACTGGCGCTTTTGCTAAAGTAAACAAATAGCCAGTTGTAGATCGTCGCTTATCCAAATCTCCTGCATAGTCAGAATCACAATATCCAACCATACATAAACCAAGTGATTCTCCTTGCTCAAATACCAAGCCAATGCCTACAGTACTTTGGATATACCATAGAATCCATTTTATAGCTTGCTAGTGACCCTTGCCTGGGTTATGCATATACCTGCTCACAATACTAATAACTTGTGAAATATCTGGTCTCGTACACACCATTGCATACATCAGACTTCCAATTGCATTTGCATAGGGGACTTTTGCCATGTATTCTCGCTCTTTATTTGTTGTTGGAGTTAACTAGCAACTAAGTTTCAACTGAGGAACAAGTGGGGTACTCACAGGTTTGTATTTTCATGCATACCAACACATTGTAGCACCATTTCCAAATATTGCTTTTGTTTCAGCCAAAGCTTGCCACTCCCTCTGGCTCTGTCTCTGTTGATCTCCATACCGAGAATCTTCTTAGCTTCCCCAAGATCCTTCATCTCGAACTCTTTACTCAATTGGGCCTTTATTTTATCAATCTCAGCTTGGCTCTTTGTAGCTATCAGCATATCATCCACATATAAGAGTAAGTAGATGTAGGATTCATCTTGAATTCTTTGCAAATACACACAATGATCATATTTGCTTCTTGTGTACTCTTGGCTCCTCATAAATTTATCAAACCGTTTGTACCACTGCCTTGGAGATTGCTTCATTCCATACAATAATTTTCTTAATTTACAAACCCAATTTTCCTTACCGGCACTTTTAAATCCTTCTGGTTGAATCATGTAGATTTCCTCATCCAAATCACCATGTAAAAATGTAGTCTTCACATTAAGTTGAGCTAGCTCCAAATTCAACTGTACTACCAAGGCCAATAAAATTCTGATAGAGGAATGTTTAACGACTGGAGAAAATACCTCATTGTAATCAATTCCTTCTTTCTGAGCGTAGCCTTTAGCCACTAACCTTGCCTTGTAGCGTGGATCTTCTTTGTCAGAAAATCCTTCTTTCTTAGCAAATGCCCATTTACATCCAGTTGCCTTCTTGTCTTTAGGTAGTTGTGTCAGCTTCCACGTCTTATTCTTCTCAAGTGATTGTATTTCTTCCTCCATTGCACTTGCCCATCTTTTGCTATCTGTAGCTCGGATTGCTTCTGAGTAAGTGGATGGAACATCATCAAAAACTGGAAGTGCATAAGCCACCATATCTACAAAACGAGCAGGTTTTTGAATCTTTTTCTCTGTCGTCTGACGACAATTGGCTCTGATTGCTGTTGAGTTTCTTGGGTCAGAAACTCTTCATCTTCTGACTCCTCCTCCGCCATTGGAGAGTCAGTCATAATCCTGCTGTCTGGAATTGTCTGCTCGAAATCCACCTGCTTTGGTGTATGCTCCACCTGTGCTGAGCACTATCAGTCCCTTCTGGATGTACCTTCTTCAACATGGAAGATTCATCAAATGTAACATCCCTACTGATAATCGTCTTCTTTGACTCCAAACACTACAAACAATATCCTTTGATACCAGTAGTAAAGCTCAGGAAAAAAGTCTTCTTCGCTCATGGATCTAACTTTGATTCATTCACATGATAATATACAGTAGAGCCAAAAACACGTAAAGTGTCATAATCAGTAGCATGTGTTCCAGACCATACCTCCAAAGGAGTTTTGCCATTAAGACCAGATAATGGCAAACGATTTACGATGTGTTGTGCATATGTCACAGCCTCAGCCCAAAATCTTTTGTCTAACCCAGCATTAGACAGCATACAATGAACTTTCTCTACTAGTGTTCGGTCCATACGCTTAGACACCCCGTTCTGCTGTGGTGTTTTTCTAACTGTAAAGTGTCTAACTATGCCACTTTCTTTGCATACCTCCAGAAATGGATCACTCTTGATTCTCCTCCATTGTCTGTTCGGAGAACTTTGATCTTTCTTCTTGTTTAGTTTTCAACTCGAGCTTTCCACTTCAAAAAAATTCCCAGTACCTCATCCTTGTTCTTCATCGTAAATACCCAAACTCTCCTGAAAAAATCATAAACAAAAGTGATAAAATAATGCCTACCTCCTAGTGATGGAGTCTTGACAGGTCCCCATACATCAGAATGCACATAATCCAAAATACCTTTAGTATTATAAATAACAGTGCCAAATTTCACTCTTCGTTGTTTTTCCAGTACACAATGCTCATATAATTCTAATATACAGGTCTTTGTACCTTTCAATAATCCTTGCTTGGAAAGAATTTGCAAAGATTTTTCTCTAGCATGTCCCAACCGCATATGCCACAGCTTTGTCATCACAGCATCCTTTTTGCTACTCGAAGTTGCTGTCGCCACAGTCCCAACTACTGTACTACCTTGGAAGTAATACAGATTGTTTTTCCTGATTCCTCTCAGCATCACAAGTGCTCCAGAAGTTGCTTTGAGAACTCCATCTCGTATTGTCACAACTAGGCCTTTTGATTCTAAAGCCCTTAGTGAGATAAGATTCTTCTTTAGCTTTGGCACGTACCGTACATCCTTCAGAACTCTGGTGGATCCATCATGATTCTGTAGCTTGATTGAACCCATCCCAATTATTTTACATGAATTGTTATTTCCTATATAAACAACCCCACCATCGAGTTCTTGAAATTCAAAGAACCACTCTCGAATGGGACATATATGATAGGTGCACCCATAATCTAATATCCACTCATCTGAGCGTGTTTCTGAAGATGAAATCACCAAGGAAATATCTGACTCTCCATCATTTCTGCATTCTGCGACATTTGCATCACATGGAGCTATGCTTTTCTTATTCAGCTTCAGACAGTTTTTCTTCTAGTGTCCCTTCTCATGACAGATAACACATTCATCTTTAGCAATTCTGCTCTTCGATTTGGACCTCCCTCTTCTCCTTATTGATTTGTTTTGTTGACGACCTTATGCCACCAATGCTTCTTCAGATGTCAACGATTTGACTTTCATTTTATCCTGTTTTCTTAATTCATGACTATATAAAGCAGAGCGAACAACATCTAGTGATACATGCTCTTTATCATGAAGTAAAGTAGTCTCCAAATGATCAAATTCATCAGGGAGAGATGATAACAACATCAAAGCCAAATCTTCATTTTCAAACTTCACGTCTAAATTCAGCAGATCTGCAACTAATCGATCAAACATAGTGATGTATTCATTCATAGTAGTACCTGGTCGGTAATTAAATCGAAATAGTCTTTTCTTCATAAGGGGCTTATTCTGACCACTCTTCTTGAGAAATTTATCCTTGAGTGCCTTCCATAGTTTGTGTGCCACCCCTCATTTGTAATCATCCAGCAAATCCAGCAATACTTGCAATATTGAGAGTTTAGAGCTTTCTCTCCATTCTCTTGTGTGTCTCTCTCTTTTCAGTTGTGTTCTAAGCTTAGCATTCTAGCTAGCTTTGTGAGGAAGGCTGACTTAGTCTATTGCGAGTGCGATAGTCTAAGGCCGCACGGAGAGTTTCTATTCCGCAAAACTCTAGTCCCGTGACAGTTGGTAGCGGAGCTACGGCTCAAATCTTTTGAGAGAGAAATGAAGATGCCTACTACTTCTAATGCCAACATCCATATTGAAGAGGAGGTCGAGGAGGTCTGTGTGGGGAGACTACCCCAACGTGTTCCCGAAACTAAGAAAAGAATAAAGACTGTTGATCATCTGTCATCATTGGAGGCAAGGATCACTCGTATGGAGATGAAGGTTGCCGATGACAAAGATATGCTTGAGGAATATGGCCAACCCATAAGCGAGCTCGAGTCAAGGGACGTGAATGATCTTCGCGAGGAGATGCAAGGTGCCCTCATTGCTATCCACTCTTGGAGGGAAGAGTTAGATGACTTCAAGGTAAATCTTCTTGCTGAGATCTCTTCATTTAAGGATGATTTGGTTGGAATCAAGGAGGATTGCAAGAAGGGAATTGCGCAAGGGGTTGCCAAACCCAAGCTGAAGCTGGATGTCCCAAGGCCGAAGTCATTTGGTGGGACGAGGAATGCCAAGGAAGTGGACAACTTCCTTTTCAACCTTGAACAATACTTTCAAGGGGTGGGCATGGAGAGCGACGGAGATCGACTTTCCCAAGCCCCACTGTATCTAACCGACAGTGCCACAACCTGGTGGAGGATGAAGCATGCTCAAATTGAGCGTGACACCTTGAAGATGGAGACGTGGGGAGATTTCAAAAGGCTCCTGAAGGCACATTTCTCACCAAGAAATGGGGAGCTAGAGGCGAGAGAGAAGCTCCGCAAGTTGTCTCACAAGGGCGACATCCGAGAATACGTAAGGGAATTCACGGAAGTTTTCTTGGAAATCCCAGACATGCCCGAGACGGAGGCCATGTACTTGTTTCTGGGAGGCCTACAAAGTTGGGCCAAGTTGGAGCTTCATCGACGCAATGTCAAGGAGCTCAACGATACAATCACCGAGGCCGAATCCTTGGCAGAATTTGAGATGAAGGCCGAGGGTTCAAACCCACCTAAGCCTAAGAGTTTCCGTGACTACAAGGCTAAAGGTGGGGGAGTAGTCCACGAAACCAATGAGTGGAAGGACAAACCTTTCAAGTCCTTCAAGTCCTTCAGATCCTTCTGTCCAGCCAAACCCACACATGAGGGAGGTGAAAATCGGGGCAAGGGTGAAAGACCCAAGCTCTCATGTTTTCTATGTGAGCGGCCACATAGAACTGTAGATTTCCCAAAGAGGAACAAATTGGCAGCCATGGCAAGGGAGGTCGAAGAAATGGAAGCACCAAGGATGATTTCCATGCAACTGTTGGGTGCTGTTAAAGTCTCAACCAAAGATGCCAAGGTAGAACAAGCTGGGAGGATGTTTGCTAGACCCATCGTGCAAGGGAGGGAGTCCCGTGCATTGATCGATACCGGTGCTACTCACAACTTCATGAAGAAGGAGGAAGCACAACGACTTGGCATCAAATTCAAAAAGGAGCAAGGCTGGCTAAAGACGGTGAACACTCGAGCACAACCAATCTTTGGAGTAGCCCGAGGGGTCGAGCTACAAATGGGAGAATGGAAAGGTAAACTTGACTTCTCCATTGATCATATGGATGACTTTCCTATTGTATTAGGGATGCAGTTCTTGGATCAGACGAGAGCAGTCCCAATAACCTGCACAAACACCCTCATACTTTCCGAGGGAAGCAAGTGTTGTGTGGTGCCAGTGGCTCGAGAGAAGGAGCTGAAGGCAAAAACACTATCAGCTATGCAGCTGAAGAGAGGAGTAAGGAAGCTAGAACCCACATTTCTAGCTACCTTGGTGATGGATGAAGGTACACCTGCTGATGACGAAGTGCCCACCCAAGTTATGGAAGTTCTTGGGGAGTTTGCTGATGTGATGCCCAAGGAACTCCCAAAGAAGCTACCACCCATACGGGAGGTAGACCATGCCATCGAGTTGGAAGTCGGGGCCAAACCAACTGCAAGAGCCCCTTATTGAATGGCACCTCCGGAGTTAGCTGAACTGCGGAGTCAACTGAAGGAGTTGTTGGATGCGGGCTTCATCCAACCATCTAAAGCACCTTACGGAGCACCGGTGCTTTTTCAAAGGAAGCAAGATGGGTCGTTGAGATTGTGCATCGACTACCGAGCCTTGAATAAGGTAACTGTGAAGAACAAGTACCCTATTCCTCTTATTGCTGATTTGTTCGATCAACTTGGGGATGCAAGATGGTTTACCAAGTTGGATCTGAGGTCGGGCTACTATCAAGTCCGCATAGCAAAAGGAGATGAGGCCAAAACTGCATGTGTCACACGATATGGATCTTATGAATTCTTGGTCATGCCTTTTGGTTTAACAAATGCATCTGCTACTTTTTGTACAATAATGAATAAAGTGTTCCGCAAGTTCTTAGACCGCTTTGTTGTTGTGTATTTGGATGATATTGTGATATACAGCCGCACACTTGAGGAACACATCCAACATATAAGGATGGTGTTTCAAGCTTTGAGGGATAATGAGCTGTATGTCAAGCGGGAGAAGTGTGCATTTGCCAAGCAAGAGGTGGCATTTCTTGGCCACATAGTGGGCGGAGGAAGGATCAAGATGGATGGTGCCAAGATCCAAGCTATCAAGGATTGGAAACCACCAAAGAAGGTCACGGATCTTCATTCCTTCTTGGGGTTGGCCAATTACTATCGGCGGTTCATACAAGGGTACTCTTACATTGCCACACCCTTGACCGAGCTATTCAAGAAGAACAAGGCGTGGGATTGGTCGAGTGGATGCCAAGAGGCATTTGATGCACTGAAGGCAGCCGTTATGGAGGAACCGGTGTTAGCCTTGCCTAACCACCTACTCCCATACGAGGTACAAACTGATGCTTCTGATTTTGCAATTGGTGGTGTTTTGATGCAAGAAGGTCACCCAATTGCTTATGAGAGCAGCAAGCTGAATGAGACCGAGAGGCGGTACACGGTACAAGAGAAGGAGATGACAGCCGTGGTACATTGCTTGCGAGTTTGGAGACATTACTTGCTGGGGAGCAAGTTCGTTGTCAAGACTGACAACATTGCCACAAGCTACTTCATTTCACAAAAGAAGCTATCGCCGAAACAAGCAAGGTGGCAAGATTTCTTGGCGGATTTTGACTATACGCTCGAGTATAAGCCAGGAAAGGCGAACTTGGTGGCGGATGCTCTTAGTAGAAGGGCTGAATTTGCAGCCATCAGTCGACCAGAGAGTCCTTTTGTGGAAAGGATCCGAGGGGTATGGAGCATGACCCCCAAGTTCAAGCCTTGGTAGACCAAGTGAAGCAAGGCAAGACTCGCAGATTTTGGCTAGAGGATGGGTTGATCTTCACCAAAGGCAACCGCATCTATGTCCCCCGACATGACAAACTTCGGAAGAAAGTTATGAAGGAGTGCCACGATTCAGGATGGGCTGGACACCCAGGTATCTTTCGAACTCTTGCTCTTTTGGAAGATGGTTATTATTGGCCTAACATGCGAGACGATGTGGAGTGGTATGTGAAAACTTGTCTAGTGTGCCAACAAGACAAAGTTGAACAACAAAAACCTCATGGATTGTTAGAACCATTGCCGATACCAGAGAGACCTTGGGAGAGCATTTCCATGGATTACATCACATCCCTCCCAAAGTCTGGCGACTTCCAAACCATACTTGTGGTGGTGGATAGATTTTCCAAGTACGCAGTATTCATTCCAGCCACCAAAGCATGCACGGCAGAGGAGACAAACCACCTTTTCTTCAAAAATGTGGTGAAATATTGGGGCGTTCTGAGGTCCATTGTGAGTGATCGAGACACTCGATTCACGGGGAGATTTTGGACCGAGTTGTTCAAGCTGTTGTGGTCAGAATTCAATTTCTCCACAAGCTTTCATCATCAAACCGATGGGCAGACCGAGAGAGTAAATGCCCTATTGGAGCTCTACCTTAGGCACTATGTGAGTGCCAACCAGAAGAATTGGGCAAGGTTACTTGATGTGGCTCAATTCTCATACAACTTGCAAAGGAGTGAATCGACAGGTATGAGTCCTTTCGAGATTGCTAATGGACAACAACCTTACACTCCTAGCAAGATTGCCACAGGTTATCAAGGGCCGAATCCATCCGCCTATCGCTTTGCCAAGGAGTGGATGAGCAAAAGGACATTGCAAGAGTGCAACTGTCCAAGGCGGCAAAGAGGATGAAGAAGTGGGCAGATCAAAAAAGTGGGCAGACAAAAAAAGGCGTCCCTTAGAGTTTGATGAAGGGGACCTTGTGTTGGTGAAGCTGATGCCTCACCAAAGCTGATTTTTTCCAAGTTGCACAAGGGGCTAGTGCGACGATACGAGGGTTCTTTCAAGGTGTTGAAGAGGATTGACAAAGTATCATACAAGCTGGAATTACCACCAAGATTGAAGTTCCATCCTGTCTTCCATGTGAGCTTATTGAAGCCATTCCAAGCAGACACGGAAGATCCGGAGAGGGGGAAGTCCAAGAGAGCTCCCACAGCTGTGACCAATGCCCATGATAAGAAGCTTGATGAGATCTTATCAAGGAGGGTGGTGCAAAAGAGTGGGAAGCACATGAACCATGTGGAGTACTTGGTTCGATGGAAAGGCGACCCTCCTAGCGAGACAAGCTGGGAGAAAGATTTCGATCTTTGGCAGTACCAAGACGAAATCAATGAGTTCTTGAGGCAGCACACAACGAGGACGTTGTCGAGTTTAGTGGGGGAGAATGTCACTACCGAATATCAGACTACGCGTCATTCGGCTTCATGTGGAACCCGATTCCCAAATCAAGGATCACATTAATCAATGAGGGAATCTTTCCCCATTATGTTCCCCACTAAGTGAGGGAATCAAGGAGCTCACTCGGGATCCGTGTTTGTGCTTTCTACTTTTGTATATAACCGTTAGATCATACAGCTTGATCTCCACCATCCATTGGGGAGTTGTAAAGGCTATATAAGGGGTGTCACCCCTCATTTGTAATCATCCAGAAAATCCAGCAATACTTGCAATATTGAGAGTTTAGAGCTTTCTCTCCATTCTCTTGTGTGTCTCTCTCTTTTCAGTTGTGTTCTAAGCTTAGCATTCTAGCTAGCTTTGTGAGGAAGGCTGACTTAGTCTATTGCGAGTGCGATAGTCTAAGGCCGCACAGAGAGTTTCTATTCCGCAAAACTCTAGTCCCGTGACAATACACTCTCTAGTCGATTCAGCGCTAAAAGCTTCAAAGTCCTTAATTTAGGGAGACTGACGTTTTGCTCTCCCACGGACTCTTCTCTTTCTTCACTTGCGAAAATCTCTTCCATTCCATCACAACCACGGACATCAATAGTTTCCAGGTTTATCAAGTTTGAAAGCACTCCCTCAGGGAACAACCTTTTTATGGCGTTACATTCCTTTACAATAATAATCTTGAGATGAGCAAAGGTATTGCCATAAAGTGATGGCGGATTAAGTGGAGCTTCATCTTCCATCCTTACTAGACCTTGTAAGCTTTTTATAGATCTAATATCCAGTACCTTAACAAATTGATTTTATAAAAAAAAGATATATTATCAGAATCAAATGATTTTAACGGAAGCCCTCCACGGATCAAGAAAGCAATTATAGTCATTGGAAGAACAAAGATCTGACCTTGTGTTGATTATAGTTAAATGGTTGCTGATTATAGTTTTAGCATCAGAATGTTCCCACTCCAACTGTTCCCACCACTTTTTGTCATCTGAATAAATACACATTCTTCGAAAATATGGGAGAGGAGGAGCTATCGGTATTCTCTTTAGCTTCTCACAATCTGATACGTAAACTCTTCGAAGAGACTCGCAACTGAGTTGGCTGCTGCATATGTTTTTCAGCCGTGGCAGCTGCTCAAGATATAAATGCCATAATTTGGGGAGATTGAATGCAGTTTTTAATCTTTCGCTACGGTTGGACAAGTAATCCTCACTGTTGCCACTGAGGTTTTGCTCTTTCACAGTCTCTTCTCTTTCTTCATTTGCTATAATCTCTTCTATTCCTTTACAATACTTAGAGTGAAATAATTTCCAGGTTTCTCAAGTTTGGAACCAGTGCTTGAGGGAATAATCTTTTCATTCGATGACATCCAAATATTTTTATTTTCTTGAGATGAGCAAAGGCATTGCCATACGACGGCAAGTCAGGTGGAACGTCATCTTCCATTCTGATCAGGTCTTGCAAGCTGTTTTCCGAAAAGCATAGTTTCTCAAGATCTTCAAGTGCATCGACAGATGATCCAGAAGAAGACGACAATGAGACCAAACACTCTATTCCATTGCAATCACTAATACTAATGCATTTCAATTTCTCTGCATTTTGTAGAGGAAAAATGCTTTTTCCGCACTCGCATCCCTGCAACTTTAGTTTAGCTGTGGAAGAAAGTCTCTGCCAACATTGCCATTATACATCAGCCAAACCTTATTGGGTGACTTCTCCAGCTGGAGATCATAAGGTTTGGAGAAATCTCTATATGTTCCCGTGTACAGTGTGATTCTGAAACTGTGGAGCTGCTCGTGATTCTGAAACTACAAATACTTTTTGAAACTATCAATATCACGGAAACCGCATTCTAAATATTTCAGACGCCTAAGCTTTAGAATCATGTCGACCGTCTCTTGGCTGCCATAGGGAAGTCTGAGGAACTGAAATTGTGGGGGAGTTGGTAACATATCCACCGGAAACTCCTGTATTTTGGAGCAACCATACATGTCAAGATAATGAAGCTTGAGCAGCGACTCCAACCCATCAGGTACTTGTCTAATCCTGGTATAACTAAGATCCAACGTATCCAATTCTTTCAGCTTGCCAAGATAAGGAACACATTGTAGTTTTCTACAGCTTTTTAGGAACAACGCAGTAAGCTTCACGAGATCAGAGATGGAATTTGGGAACTCCTCTATGTTAGTATCCGAAAGTTTAACTTGGAAGATCGAAGAGATGGAAATTGTGAGTGAAGAGTGTGTCACGAACTTCACAAGTATAGTGCTTGTCTTACCAATTATTTCTCGAATATAATTGATCGTTTCTTGAATTATCTCGTGCTCTTTCCAGCACATAACAATTCAAAAATGCTCAGCAAATAGCAAACAATTTCGAGTTGAACATTCTTTGTTTGTATGAATATACATACTTTCTTCCTTTCTCAACATGTATTCCTTTCAAGTCTGCGATTTCTCTCAGTGCCACTTTCCAAGGCTCCACTTTGTTCTCATCTTTTTCGTGTCGGTGAAAAGATACAGCAAAACTGCCCTCCTGATACCTCACTTGATATGGTTCAACGTGATAGGAAATAGGCACAACATGATGCCACCCTTCTCTGCGACATTCCATGATCGTCTCCAGTTCGTTTAAGCACGAGCTCGAGGAACCGTAATCTTCAGAGAGCACAACAACTGATAACTTAGACTCTCGAATTGCATTTTCTAGTGCGGGTGCAATATTCTCCCCACACTGGATCCCTTCTTCGTCTCTAAATACATGATAGTGTTTTTGTTTCAACTCTCGATACAGGTAATCGTGAAAGTGGTACGCGTATCTTCACCTCTGAAACTCAAGAAAATATCGTATTGAACATGCCGAGAGGTGGAAGAGGAGTGCCGTCCATGTTCTTCCTTAACTTCTATAATAGCGCTATTCAACTAAATCCTAAACAAGATTAAGAGATGAAGGTGTTTCATAACAAAATCGATGATTAAACCTTGACAATAGGTAAGGATTCTCAGATCTCTACACAGACTATACGAAACAGATTTTTGGAAGAAATACAACTTACCTTGTCTACGAAATATAGCTTCAATGATCTTCTCTGATCAGATTCGATGCTGAAGTATAATCCAGATACAACTGGTTCGAAACCTTTGACGTTTGTTACCCCTCAACTACACAATGCGTAGCTTCCTTCCAGGAAAGTGATACGAAGCATCACAAATAGTACAATCAGGTGACATGGGCCATAAAGATCATTTGTGAGGCCTTGACCACACAACTGGGCCTTGACATTCATTAACCTACATATTCCCTTCGCGAATCGGGTAGGGCTGCTTTTAAATTTACACTAGTTGAAAACCATATCCTCAAGCTCCGTACTTTATCCTAAAAACTGCAAAAGAAACACAATGAAAGCTCTCCTGCCTAAAGTCTCGGTGGGCGGTTCTCTCTCCTGGACGGTTGGGTATAATTCCTGCAGGTACTTTTCTCATCTTCACTAATCGCAACTTCCTGTCTCATGCTTTACATTCTCTTTTTATGGACGGTGCCTGTATCTATCTATTAGACTGCTGGCCATTAGTTCGTCAGGCTCTGAAGAACCAAAAAAGTATAGATTTTCCTTGAATACGCCTCTGGAAATACGTTAAAGGTTCTAGATTAGGGTTTAATGTTCATTTCGTTCTGATAATTTCACTCTGTTTTTCTTTTTTTCTCAAAAGAACAAAAGATGTTCATTCAAATCTGCGTTTCACCAGAGCACGACTTCCCTTCAACGGGAAAATTCTGTTTCTCATGGCTCGTGTTGGTAAGAAATTGATTCTTACATTTCATCAAGCAATTAATCTCTTATTTCGTGTTTTGATCCCATCTACAAGTCAAATTGTGCACCACTGCTATACTTTTTGTATGTCTTGTTGCATTGACAATTGATAATTTTCTGAAAGATGAGTCGTTCAGCTCAATTGTGGTGTCTGAAGACCTCCAGACAGAAGAGAAAGAGGAGGCCAAGAATATTTTAGCTTCATTCTTGGGGAAGCAAGGTTTGAGCAGTGATGTTTCCGTCGAAACTGTCAAGAACTCCAACCATTTCCTTGATCATCTTGTCTCAAAGATTCATTCTACTCGTTTATCTTGTCAGGCGGCAGGTCTTATCTCATATATTTTTCCATAAACGCAGCGCTTTGTAGATTACTGCCGCATTGTGAAAGAAATTTCCTTCAGTCTTGCAGGGCAGGATCTCAGCACAGTTGAAATTGGGGAGATACTTGTTCCTTACCTGGAATCCCTCTCTGAACAGTACGGAGTACCAAATCTAGCACACAACTTGATAGATCCGACCGTAAAAGAAGTAAATTCAGTTTCACTTATTTCTCCATCCAACACAGCCTTTGCCAGTTTTAAGCTAAGAGCACTTTCTATACTTGTCAGGATGGGAATCTTTCACCTTCTATTCTCTATCTCCTTGAGCTTGGCTTTGACTTGGAGCAAATAAAGAAAATGGTCCGGGGCTACCCCTCTCTAACTTCCTGCAGCTTGGAAGGGAAAATGAAGCCATTGATTGAGTTTTGTCTTGCTCTTGGAGTATCCGAATCGGATATTCCATCTATCTTTAGTAGATGGCCTCGTCTGTGGGGATCCAGTATCAAAGAAAAGCTAATACCTACTGTGGCACTATTAGAAAGTTTAGGTGTGGATAAGAGAAGTTGGCCAAGAGTTCTATATCGTGGTGCACACATTCTCTTTCTCCGCAGGCAGAATATCGAGGAAACTGTAGATTTCCTGTTAGAGATGGGTGTTGAATCAGAGGATATAGGCAAGATCATAGAACGTTGCCCGAACTTGATTGCTTGTAGCCTTGAGGACAAACTACGGCCTACATGTGACTACTTTCGTTCCTTGGGGTTTGATGTGGCCAAACTACTAAGCCAATCTCCATGTCTTTTTATGCAAAGCATTGAAGGTAAGTTGAAGCATGTGACTCGATTTTTCTTGGAAAATGGATTCAGTGAGGAGGAACTTAGGTTAATGATTACCAGATTTGGATTGATCTATGGTTTCAGCTTGGCAAACAATACCATTCCAAAGTGGGAGTACTTTTTGACCATGGATTATCCCAAAGAAGATCTTGTGAAGTTTCCTTTCTTTTTTAGTTTCAGTTTGGAAAAGAGGATAAAACCAAGATACGCCTTTGTTAAGGATTGTGGTGTCGAGATGGGTCTTAATAGGATGCTATCATTGTCAGACCTCAACTTTGAAAGGGCGTTGAACAGAAAACTGGACAAACTTGTTTCTTACAAGGCCTCGAGAGTTATAAATGAGAAATGAGATGCTCAAGCTGATGACAGCATACTGTTTCCCATAGAAATTTCTTGCTAATACCATTACATGATACTAAGTGGTTCTCATCAATGTCTCTTCTCTTTCTTCACTTCCTATAATCTCTTCCACTCCCCTACAGTTACATGCAAAAATAGTTTCCAGATTTTTCATGTTTGGAAACAGCCCCCTGGGAACCAACTTTACATTTCATGATAATCACGTGCCAGCCAACCTCGTCACTGAGAGGATGTTTTGGGACAAAGTCGTGGACAGATTTGTGTTTACAGTCTTTTTAAAAAATAGAAAAACCTATCACTGAGACCTCTCTATCACATGACCCAAAATGACCACCGTTTCCTCTGTTTCAGGTCTACATTACCAAATTGTAAAAAGAAACAGGGCGAGCGGTTCCCACCATTTCTAGCATCTGAATAAATGTCCATTCTTTGAAAATATGGAGCAGCTTCCGGTATGCTCTCTAGCATCAGACAATCATAAACTTTGATTATTTGAAGACTCTCGCAAACTGCATATGTTTTCTGGTCGTGGCAATCCTCGAGGCATTAAAGACCTAAATTTGGGAGACTGATTTCAATTCAACATGGGGAGACCGAATTCAAGTTTGGAAGCAGTCCCTCTGGGAACAAGCTATTCATTCCGTCGCAAGCACCAATCGAAATATCCTTCAAGTAAGAGTTCCAGACAGAGAAAAAAATACACTCGGTTAATACCCATAATATAGTGTACATAGAACCCTCTCTCGGGACCAACAAAGTAATTAATAGTCAGTGGAAGAAGAAAGATCTGACCGTGTGATAGTCTTTATGAAATTCTTTGCAAAGGGAGGAGCTCAGTATTGCTTTAGCATCAGAACAGTCCCACTCTCAGTTGAATTAATTTTGCATCTTCGAAAATATGGGAGAGGAGTAGCTATCGGTATCCTCTTTAGCCTCCGACATCTAGTAATCAAAATTTCTTCAAGAGACTCGCAAATAAGTTGGCTGCTGCTTATGCTTTTCAGTTCCGGCAGTCTTTGAAGCTTTAAAATCCTTAATTTGGGGAGACTGAATTCAATTTTAGATCTTTTGCTAAAGTTTTGCTCTCCCACGGTCTCTTCTCTTTCTTCACTGCCAAAAATCTCTTCCATTTGACAACAACGGGCTACTTTATTAGTTTCCAGGTTTTTCAAGTTTGGAAGTCACTGAGGGAACAACCTTTTCATTCCGCTACATGAATAAACCGTTATATTCTTGAGATGAGCAAAGGCATTGCCATAAAGAGATGGCAAATTAGGTGGAACTTCATCTTCCATCCTTACTAGACCTTGTAAGTCTTTTGTGCTGGAGATCTCCAGCTCCTCAAGATGTTCAAGTAGATGAACAGACGATGACGACGGGACCAAGCACTCTAGTCCTACGCTTCTTCTAATTGCAATGTACCTCAAATTCGTTGCATTATTTATTAGGAGAAGACTTCTTTTACAAATGCAACTCTGAACCACTAACTCAGCAGTGCCGTGTGGAAGGTTATGAATTCTGACTAAATCACCACACTACAGCTTAACCACATTGGGTGACTTCTCAACTGAGTAACGACGGACGTCGTTTAAAGTGGAACTGCGGGACTCAGAGAGTACGGTGATTTTGAAACTGTGGAGCTGGATATGAGAAGCATAACTGTTGAAACTATCAAAATTTGGGGAAAAACATTCTAAATATTTCACACTCCCAAACTTGAGAATCATATCAATACCCTCTACCGTGACACAATCGGAAAACCTGAGGGTTTGTAGATGCTTCAGATTCGACAATATACCAACGGGAAACAACTCCTCTATTCCGAAGACCCGCATATCAAGATACCTAAGCTTGATCAGAAACTCCATGCCATCAGGAACTTGTTCAATCTCGGTACCACCAAGATCCAACGTCTTCAATTCTTTAAGCTTCCCAAGCGATGGAACATATTTAAGTTTTCTACATCCATGTAGTAACAATGCGGTGAGCCTCACAAGATCAGAGATGGAATTTGGCAATTTCTCGATAAAATTGTCTGAAAGATCAAGAACTTTGAGTTGGCTAAAGTGCTGGAAATAAAAATCATGAATGAATGTTAATCTCGCACGTGTTAACAGAAGAGTTGAGACTATCTCCAGGTCCTCCTTCCATTCATCCACATCTGGTAATTCCCAACCGGCTCCAACCATGACTGAAGACCGCTCCCTCAATATTTGAAGTGCCATATCCCTCATCAAATCATGCATCTTCACTAAATCTTCCATTTTGTTACCATACACATCCATTCAAACATTCAGCAAGCATAGATTTTCAAGTTTGTCAAGCATTGCGTAGCCCTTGTAAACTTCATCTCGTCTGTATCGTTTTTGTTCTATAACTCCACAAGCAATCAATAATTTTACCAATTCATTCCTCCGAATATAACAATCTTCTGGAAACAGTACAAAAAACATTGTTGCAAAGATGAATCCTTTAAACGGTCATAACTAAATCTCAATATACTAAACACATTCAACTCCATATCATCTTCATCATTTCTAATTTTAGACTCTTTCAGTTCCTCCAAAACAACACTCTATTCATATGGATTCTGCACTCCCCTCATGTATCTTGCCATCGTTTTGATAGCAAGAGGCAAACCGCCGCATTCGTTTGTAATAAGTTTCGCTAACTTTTCCACATTATCATTATATCTTTCTATCTGCTTCCTGAACAACATCCATGCTTCTTCCTTAATGAGAGGTTCTATCTTCATTATATTTTCTTTACATTTCATCCGATTGCAGACATCAAGTGACCGAGTAGTAAAAATCAGCTTGCATCCCTCTGGCCATAAAGGAATTCCCACCTCTTCTTCATCGAAATAATTCCACAAATCATCCAAAATAAGAAGCGATTTTCCTTTGCTTTTCAATACTTCATTCAACTTTGAAGCTCTCATCGAATTATTATCGATATCGGAAATGTCCAAGTTAACACTATTGGCAACCTTATTTTGTAAATTACCAATGCTAAAATCTTGTGATACTGTAATCCAACGAGTTTGAAAAGATTTTCTAACCTGATTATATATATTTTTCATTAGTGAGGTCTTCCCTACTCCTCCCATTCCATAAACTCCAATCTTTGCGACTACATCGCTATTCAACCAAGACAAGATCCTATCTTTAGCTCTTTGGAATCCTTGACCCACTAAATCTGATGCGGTAATTGGATAGTCTTTTGTCACTGACCTTAACCCTGCTTCCGTACAGATGCAGAAAGAAATAGCTTTAAGCTTTAAATCAATTAATATAATTAATACTGCTAATTTCATTCGGAAGACAGAAATTGTGAGATATAAGTATTATTAGTAATGGTTGTCTAACCAATTTTTTCTCCAATGGAATTGATGGTTTCTTGAATGATATCGTGCTCTTTCCTGCACATAGCAATTCAAATTATATTCGCTAAATAGAAAACAAATAGATGATGAATATTGAAGTAGAGCATCATACGGGCAATGAAAAGTTTTAATAGAACATTCATTTTATATGTATGTATGAATGTACCTACTTTTTGCCTTTTTCAACATGAATGCCCTTCAAGTCTGCGATTCCTCTTAGTGCCGATTTCCAAGGCTCGATTTTGTGCTTTTTGTTACCCTCCTTTTCGTGTTGGTGAAAACATACAGCAAAACTGCCCTCCTGATACCTTACTTGATATGGTTCTACGTGATAGAAAATAGGCACCACATGATGCCACCCTTCTCTGCGACATTCCATGATCATCTCCAGTTCGTTTAAGCACGAGGTCGAGGAACCATAATCTTGAGAGAGCACAACAACAGATAACAGTGACTCTCGAATTGCAGTTTCTAGTGCGGATGCAATTTTATTCCCACGTGGGATCCCTTCCTTGTCTCTAAATACTTTATAGTGTTTTTGTTCCAACGCTCGATACAGGTTATCAGTGAAAGTGGTTCGCGTGTCTACGCCTCTGAAACTCAAGAAAATGTCGTATTGAATACGCCGAGAGGTGGAAGAGGAGGGTTCCACATGCTCTTCCATGATTTCTGCAATAGCCGTTCTACCAAACCCAACACAAGATTAAGAGATGAAGTTAATCATTAAAATAAACACCCCAGAGATTTAGAAGGGTTTTTCTTTGTTTATTTATGAAGTTAATAAAGCTGCGACAGATCTGACAAATAGCGAATAACAACAGATCCAACGATGAGTATATAACAACAGATCTAATTCCGACTGTCAGACATGGTGTAGGAACTACGGTAGAATTTACAAATTCTACCACTTTCGATTTTCTAAGTATAACGTATATATAATCAATTATACAAACTACGGTAGAATTTACAAATTCTACCACAAAAGGGTATACTTTCGATTTTCCAAGTATAACGTATATATAATCAATTATACAAACTACGGTAGAATTTACAAATTCTACCACAGTATACTTTCGATTTTCCAAGTATAACCTAATTATAATCAATTATACTCTAAAAACGAGTAAATAAATAAAAGCAAGAGCATTGCCAATTTAGTTTGGGAAGAAAATCGGAGAATATGTGTATAGAGCTTACCCAGGAGTGATAAAAGAAAAAGAAATCAAATGGTACGAAAACTCCAACTGAGGAGTAAAATACAAAATACCCAGGCGTCATGGATGGTCCCAGGAAAGTGCTGCGAAGCTTCCTACTCCTTGGCATTCCCGCCTGGTCAAAGATGGCTGCAAAATCCACTTTATCTGCTTTTGAAAGCAAGTATAGTGAAAGAAAGACAATCACCGGAGAGGTTATAAAGTTAATTTTTATGTTATAAAACTAATGGATGCTATCGATTGTTAAAAGCAAATATTATTTTCTATGCCTCTCACTTGATGTGGATCAACATGATAGATTGTACAGAGTGTGGAAGTAAGACTTAAAGAACCTCTCTTTGTCTTTTTCTTTGTAAACAGAAAAAAAATGTCCTCCACTAACCCAAGTCATCGACATGACCGGCATAACAAAAAATGTCCCAAAAATGTTTTCTGACTTCATATTTTGCAAATTCTAAGTGTTCTTTCTTTAGGAGAAAAAGCCTCAGACATGTTTAACCAAAGACCAAGAAAGTATATAGAAATTATTAAGAGTGTAGGCCATGGGTCCTAACATAAATTGTTTTGAAACTTCACATTTTCTTTTTCTGAAAAAGGAGAAGATTTGCATGACTTTTGTACAATTCCTGGTACCCTGCCCAGGGTCTTTTTTTCAACTTTCCTTGTGGGGCTTCTTACAAACCCATCAGTTGGGCTGACTTCATTTGCAATCTTCACTGGTCCATCCTCAACAAAGAAAACAAGACCGAAGTTATGACCCGATAGAGCCCAACTTTTCCACCACGAAGATTATGTATAATACCATGTTCTCGCCAAGGGAAAAGGTGAATAGTATAATACCAGAAAATGGTTAGCGTGTCTACGCCTCTGAAACTCAAGAAAATGTCGTATTGAATATGGCGAGAGGTGGAAGAGGAGGATTGTCCATGCTCTTCCATGACTTGTGTAATAGACATTCAACTACTAAATAAGATTAACATGATGGAACCAATGCAGTGATAAACAAGGATCATAAAAGAAAAGCACCTCATAGATTTCAAAAATCTTGTGACACTGTAATCCAACATATATGCAGGAAGAGCCTCTAAATACTAGATTCCATAAATTCCAATCTTTACAACTTCATCTCTATTCAATAAGTACAAGATCTTTACAACTTCAAAAAGAATCATGAATGAATTTTAATCTCCCGTCGGATAACAGAAGAGCTGACAGGCCAATGAGCCTTAGTTCAGATGGCATGACCCCTTAAGGGGTTGGAGTAGATCCTGGGTTCAAATCCCAGCTCTGTGGTTAGGAGGGTGGGGTGGGGTGGGGTGAGGTAGAATCGTATATTGCAAAAAAAAAAAAAGAGCTGACAGCTTAGGACACATTGGTGAGTAGCCAGATGTGATTTCCCGAACATCGTTGATCATTAGTTTCACTACATAGTAGTGATTTTCAAGCATTACAAACTCTTTAATGAAGCCAAGGCAAACAATAAAATTGAGAAATGCAAATTGCAACGAGTTCTTCAATCATGCATGATGTTTGGTTGCATTCAAACACACTGAACTCAGTTTTAAAGACCTTAATTTGGGGAGACTCAATGCAATTTTTAAGCTCTTGCTGCGGTTTTGATCCCCACAGTCTCTTCTCTTTCTTCACTTGCAAACAACTCTTTCATCTCATCACAATTAAAGACTAAAATAGTTTCCAGGTTTTTCAAGTTATGAAAGCAGTCCCCGAGGGAATAACCTTTTCATTTGATGGCATCCTTTTACCATAATATTCTTGAGATGAGCAAAGGCTTTGCCATAAAGTGATGGTGAATTAGGAATCCTTCCTGATTCAGATATGTATGATATTTCATATTTCATATCTGATATTTCATATTTCATAATATCAGATATGTATGATATTTCGTATCTGATATTTGCTTACCAATTTTTTCTCCAATAGTTTTGATAATTTCTTGAATTTTCTGGTACTCTTTCCTGCACATAATGATTCAAAACAAATTCAGCAAAAGGGAAACTGTTAAATGAATGGTTTGAATATACATACTCTTTTCTCTCTTCAACATGAATTCCCTTCAGATCTGCAATTTCTCTCAGTGCCGCTCTCCAAGACTCCACTTTGTTCTTTTTATTCTCGTCTTTTTCGTGTCGGTGAAAAGATACAGCAAAACTGCCCTCCTGATACCTCACTTGATATGGTTCAACGTGATAGAAAATGGGCACAACATGATGCCACCCTTCTCTCCAACATTCCATGATCGTCTCCAGTTCGTTCAAGCATGAGGTCGACGAAAGGTAATCTTGGGAGAACACAACAACTGATGACGTTGACTCTCGAATTCCAGTTTCTAGTGCGGGTGCGATTCTCTCCCCACATGGGACCCCTTCTTCGTCTCTAAAACCCGTATAGTGTTTATGTAACATCTCTCGATACAGGTAATCGGTGAAAGTGGTACGCGTATCTTCACCTCTGAAACTCAAGAAAATGTCGTATTGAACATGCCGAGACGTGGAAGAGGAGGGTTGTCCATGTTCTTCCATGACTTCGGCAACGTAGATATCAGATCTGATTGGATTTACTTAAGTAGTTTATTGAGCAGTTGTTAGGAGGTACGACTTACTATTTAGGACAACATCATGAGTTTGTCAGTAGTCCTGCAATAAAGTAAAATAGATAGCAGAGGTGGTTTTCGCAAAATACGTTTTCTTACGTTATGTAAACTTCATTATCAAATACTGAAACAACGATCAAGAAAGTATATAGAAACTGTTAAAAAGGGAGGCCATGTGTGTTATTATAAATTTTGGATCCTTACTTTTCCTTTGCATGGAATTGCTGACCAGTTGTATCAATCAAAGTGGATAAGAGGTTTTGGATTCAGAATTCAGAGATGGAAAAATTTACATGAAGGATGTAATTGTGTTGTGTTATTAAACGGTCTCTAGAAAAACAGAGAAATACACATAGAACATGATAGGTTCACCATCATCCCTCGCTTGGGCCGGTATTCCGCTAGGTGACATGGGCCATAAAGATCGTTCTAGTCATGGCCAGAAGCTATCCAGGCTTCCTACAAAACCGTCGGAATATGTCCAGTTAGATAGTTCTGATCCAACCCTAGGAAAACCACTCTCGATAGATTACAAATATTTGGTTGAATTCTCCAATAAAGAGAGTTGATATAAAAACGACAAGCAAAAAGATGAGTGAAGGAAGAGAAGTTGAAACAAAAACATAAACCATAATAACATTGTTGTCCGTTTTTGCAACAAAATAGATAGTTTGCTCTCTTTTTTTCCTCTCACAAACGTTTCCAAACTAAAATTTATCCATCCAAAACCATAATTAAAATTAGAACCCAAACATTTTGATAGTAAGAGGCAAACCATCGCGTTCTTTTGTAATAAGTTCCTCTATTTCTTCCTCATTATCGTTATATCTTTCTATCTCCTTCCTGAACAGTATCCATGCTTCCTTGCTGAGAGGTTCCATCTTGATTATATTTTCTTGACAAGTCATTTGATTACAGACATCTAATAATCGAGTAGTGAAAATCAAATTGCATCGCTTTGGCCATAAAGGAATTCCCACTTCTTTTAGGTCAAAATAATTCCATAAATCATCTAAGATTAGAACAAATTTTCCTCTACTTTTCAACACTTTATTCAACTTTGCTGCCCTCGTATTAGAATCATTTAGATTTGAAATATCTACATTAGTACTCTTGGCAATGAGAATCTGTAGGTTACTGATGCTAAAATCTTGTGGTATAGTAATCTAACAAATTTGAAACTCGTCTCGAAATTGATGATATATATTTCTCATCAAGGCAGTCTTCCCGAATTCTTTCATTCCATAAATTCCAATCTTTGTGACTTCATCTTTATTCAACAAATACAAGATCTTATCTTTAATTCTTTGGAATTCTTGACTCATTAGATCTGATGCAGGAACTGGATATTCTTTTGTCTCTACCCTTAACCCTGCTTCCGTACACAATAGTGAGTTATCAAGACAGTGTTATATGTAATTTCTGAAAGCATATCTAAATATTAGTGGAAAGTTGGGATGGCCTAAACATTAGTTTTTGGAATGATTTATCGGCTAAATATTACATTTGGTTTGAAAGAGTATCTTACCAATTTTTTCTTGAATAGAATTGATAGTTTCTTGAATTAGGTCGTACTCTTTCCTATACATAACAATTCAAAATATATTCAGTAAATATGAAAACCCAATTAGATGATAGGTGTTGAAGCAGAAGAATACGTACTTTTTTCCTTTTTCAACATGTATTCCCTTCAAGTCTGCAATTTCTCTCAGTGCCGCTTTCCAAGGCTCCACTTTGTTCCTTTTGTTATTGTCCTTTTGGTGTTCGTGAAAAGATACTGCAAATCTGCCCTCCTGATGCCTTTTTTTTTTTTGAATATGAGTCGATGTATATAAATAAGGAAAAAGGATATACAAGTATGCCCTTAACCAGTATCCTGGTTCCATATACCAGATGAAAATTCAAGATACTTGCACAAGAGTAAGCAGCTTAAATTGTCACCAGCCATTCTATCTAATGGAATCGGAAAAAAGCAAAATCCCCTGCAGGCAATAAAGACAGACAATCAGGACATCCCCTTGGCAAGTTATACTTAGCCCAACAAAAACCATGCCGAAGAGCGTTGTAAAACATATCATCCACGGTACAAGTTGCTTGGCGGAAGATTCTGGCATTCCTGCCCAACCAGATGCTCCATGTGAGTGCAAAAAGTAGCACGTACCAGAGATTTTTCCATTTAGCTGGAATAGAAAATTCTCCCCACTGGGTGAACAAGTCAGACATGCGGCTAGGCATTACCCAACTTAGGCCCCATTTGTGGAAGAGGAGAGACCAGCACCTTCATGCCATTGGACAGTGAAGTAAAATATGATTTGAATCGCATTCCTCCTGGCCACATGCTCCGCATTCCTTATCAGAATCTGATAGGATACCAAGGCGAACAAGCTGACATTTGGCTGTGATCGTTTCCTTACAAGCCAACCACATGAAAGCTTGCCATTTGGGAGGGCCCGACACTCTCCACACATTTGGAATCAACGGTTCACTGGCCAGATAAGTGAGTGCTTCCATAGTGGTGTAACATTCACGTACAGAGAATGGTCTCAGCTGTTCTCCCCAAAGTAATTCATCTGCCCGTACAGAGTTGGGAACTATCCCTCTCAGTAAATCTAGCAAGCAATCAACTTCCTCTTCTTCCCACACGAATAACCGTCTCCTCATAATGGCCTCCTATTCCCAAACCTGTCCAACCATCACCCCAAATTGGGATATGGAACCCTCTTTATCCAGAGAAATATCATACAAGCGAGGGAACAAACACAATAAAAGGCGACTACTGCACCAACAATCCCTCCAGAAATCAATAGCAGTACCTTGGCCTAATCGCCAACGGTGGAATTCAGAAATGCACTGTCCGTTAGGTAAAGACATTCTGCTGGCCAGCACTATCCCGTGCCAAATTGCTGAGTCGTTGCTCACCGGACTCGCTATGCCCGCTGGACGTAAACGAGGTCGGTATTTTTGTTCAATCACTGTCTTCCACAGCAAACATGTATCATTGGCCAATCTTGCACACCATTTATTAAGTAGTGCCTGATTCCTGAGTTGCAAGCACCCCAATCCCACCCCGCCTTTGTCCTGCACTCGTACCACTTCAGACCATTTAACTTTATAGAAACAGCGAGAATCAATTTTTCCAGTCCATAAAAACCTCCTCATCCACTTTTCCAATTCCTTTCGTACACTCGCTGGCATCTGAAAGAAGGTCATATAATATACCGGGAGGCTGTTCAACACTGCTTTGATTAAGGTGATTCGTCCTCCCAGTGACAATAAGGATCCCTTCCACGAAGTCAGCTTACCTTTGAAGCGATCCAGCACCGTTTGCCAAATGCTTCTGCGGCATGGATTCGCACCCAGTGGAACGCCAAGGTAGATAAACGGCAACTCCTGCTGTCTACAATGAATCCTGGATGCCAGTTCAGCAATCTCCACACCAGGAATGTTTACTCCGACAAAACCAGACTTGAAGAAATTAATCTTCAGACCAGATAACAGTTCATAACATCGCAGTATCCGCTGGATTCGAATAATCTCCTGCTGATCACCCTGACTAAAGAGGATAATATCATCCGCATACTGTAAATGGGTGAGGCGTAAGCCGCCCATGGTAATCCCTTGGATGACTTGACCGTCAGCTGCTGTAATCAATAAGCGTGATAACACCTCAGCAGCTATATTGAACAACAAAGGGGATAGCGGATCACCTTGACGCAAACCACGTTCTACCAAGAATTCCTCCGTGGGCGCCCCATTGATGAGAATGGCACAACGAGCCGACGAGATACAGCTCTGAATCCATTTCCTCCACCTTTCACCAAATCCCATATGTTCCATCGCCTCAAGAAGAAACATCCAATTTACTGAATCATAAGCCTTTTGGAAGTCTAGCTTGAGACACCACCCTTTCAGTCGTGATTGCTTCATACTATGAAGGATCTCATTAGCAACCATTATAGAGTCACTGATGTGTCTACCTTCCAGGAAACCGGTTTGGAAAGGAGAAATTAACTGAGGCATCACCCTCCTGAGTCGAGTAGACAACAGCTTGGCAATAATTTTATACAGACTATTCAGGAGACTAATAGGTCTGTACGCTCCGAAATCAGCTGCACCAGAAATCTTGGGTATGAGCGTAATGAAGCCATTATTAATCCCTCGAGGGAGATCACCACTGGAGTAAAATTCAGCGACCATTGTCACTACATCCTTGCCAATCACAGACCAGGCTTTCTTCAGAAAATAAAAATTAAACCCATCCGGTCCTGGTGCTTTATGGCTTCCACAAGCCCAAACTGCACTTTTGATCTCATCTTCTAGGAACGGTGCATGTAATTGGTCCGCTGCAGATGCTGATAAGCAAGGCAAGGCTAAGTTTCCCAGGCCCAACTAGCGAGTTCCTTCTGCCGCAAAGAACCCTTTAAAATGCTCCACTGCAGCTCCTTGTATCTCGGAAGGAGTGGTGCACACCCTCCCCTGAAACCGAATGGAACCAATAAAATTGTATGCACGCCTCATCGTAGCACACGCATGGAAGAACTTACTGTTCTTATCCCCCAACTTAAGCCACTGCTGTCGAGATTTTTGTCTCCACATCGCTTCAAGTTTCTGTTTGTACTCCCATTTTTGCAACTGTAACTCTTGATATCTAGCATCCCGTACATCCCCAGTAGCACCTCTAATCCTGTCTAGAGAATCAATCTCAGTCAGGATACGTTGGAGTTTACCTTCCAAGGCCCCGAAGTGGGTTGTGTGCCACTCCTGCAGATGATTCTTTAAAAACGCAAACTTCCTTACCACACAGAAATCACCCGGAAACACTTGTCCAGCCTCCCTCCACAAACCATCCACCATCTGAAGAAACTGCGGGTCCTCCCACCAAATATCCCAGGAACGGAAAGGCTTACAGCCCCACCTAAATGAGTCAGCCTTCACCAGTAAGGGGACATGATCAGAAAAACCTTTATCGCCGGCATACAATCTATGTCTGCTGAAATGAGAGCACCATTGGGGAGAGGCTAATACTCTGTCTATACGAGATGCACTAGTCGAATTAAACCAAGTGAAAGCTTTCCCTAAAAGAGGCAAATCAACTAAGCCAGCTCGACTGATAAAATGTAATAAACATGAAGCTGCTGTAGCATTAAACGAAGAACCTAACCGTTCATCCGCTGAAAGTGACTCGTTGAAGTCACCTAAAATGAGCCATGGGGCATTGACGACTGCCTTCCTTATTTCCATCTCGTCCCAAAGCCCTCGCCGCTCCACCACCACATTAGGAGCATGGAGACCAACACAAATAAAAGTAAAGCCTGTATTGCGCACCCGTATCTCCAATGACATCCAGCGCTCATATTTCTGAACATCCAAGACCTGCACACGTAAGTCATTCCACATACACAGAATTCCTCCTGCACTCCCTTGGGCATCAATAGCTGTCCATTGGATATGTTGACCAGGCCAAAAACGAGCTACCAGTTGATCAGAGAAACACTCCCTCTTTGTCTCACATAAAAACATAAGCCCCAGCTGCTCCCTTAGGATAATGGTACGAACCTGACTCTCCTTCATCTTCCCCCGACAACCACGTATGTTCCAAAAGGCTAAATTAATCATTGAATGACAGCACCCTTAACTCCTGTCGCTGCAACTACACTAAGGAGTGCAGTGAGCCAGCCACTCCTTCTCTTCCTCAACAATCTGAGCCTTCAACTTCCTTCGGATCGCAGCTTTCGTGTTCTTGCGGCTTAAACCCAAATGAATCCCAATGTCGAAAGTCCGCTGTGCCTCAATGTCACCTGGACAGTCTTCCTCACCTGATTTAGCAAGGCAACCACTGGTAGAGGAACCATCTCCCTTATCCGGTCTCTCCACCAAAAACGAAGGCTCCTCTACCAGCATAGAGACTCCACCTCCTTTGATTGGGTTGTGGTTCTCCGAAGACAGGCTTCCATTAGGCTTGATATGTTTGAGTTTTTTCTGCCTACTAAGCCTGCGCTCCCCAACCCTTCCATGTACACCGACCCTGGAGGCTTTCTCACCTTCTGTCCTCATCCTGGTGAAAGCAATAACCTCAGAGGAGGATGGCAAGGTTGAAGTAATCGTTGTATGGTTCACTGGGTTGCCCCCAGAAAAAGCCTGTCGTGAAACGCATCTTTGATCCTCAATAATAAGACTAGGCAACATGCAATGACCTCGCAGTCCTTCAAAAACCTGTGAAGGACCTACACGCCCCTCTCCCTGCTGAGTCACTAAGTTGCTGGCAGCCACCTGTGCAGTCGGACTAGGGATACTAAGCTGAGCTGGAGTACACTGTGGCCTAATATCCGGATTGGTTAGGACATGATCTGTGGCCATTCCTTTTGTCTGTACTGCTTGCCTACTAACCTGATCCATAGCCTTGCTGCTGTGTCTATCAACTGATGTGTTGTGTGTAGGTGGGACAAAAAGGCTATTGCTACCTACTGACACAGACCCTTTTTCCCCCTCCTCGGGCCCCACAACTCCTTTAACTTTGACTTCTGAAAGCTTCACTGAATACTGTTTGCCATCTAAGCTCAACTTCACTGTTCGTTGGAGCTCCTGCGGAATTGGAGTGGCAATTTGTAGAACTGCACCAGACAGGTTACTCCAATTTGCCGTGGAGGGATGGATCTGAACCACCACCCCCACCTGGCTAATAATCTTCCGGAAAGATTCCTCCACCCAGGCACTAAGGGGAAGACCAGTGATTTCCACCCAACACAATCTACTCACCTCAGCATCTTCGACCCTCCATGGATGCAGCTCGCAAAACTTGCTATTCCAAAAAGCACGGTTAGAGCTCAGTTCATACTTTAGCTGCTCGACAGTCTCAAAGACAATGAGCTTCTGGAAAGGACCCATAGCAATACAATCAATCCCCATCGGAAGGTCTATTTGGACATGAGAAACCTCACGTAACAGACCAACAACACATCGTTGTAATCTATGCATGAGCTCGGGATCTGAGATTAGCTCCACAGGAAAATCCTCAAGCTCCTTCATTCCTTGAGCAGCAGTGACAGCAGCATACGTGTGTCCATCCCTCTCCCTCAAAGGCGGATCGCAAAGGCCTGTATCCTGTGGGTGTCCTTCGTCTAGTGCTTGAGCTCGAAATCTAGCTGGTGGACCTGTCTGGACCCTTCGTGCCCCCCTTTCTTCCTCAAACCGGGCTACATTAATGCGGGTCCATGCATACCCTCCAAGTTTCGAGTTCAACCTACTGTGTCTCGCTGCTTCCTGTACTCCACATTTAACAAACTTAAGGAAGCCGAATCTCAAGCCCTTTTGGGAAAGACAGCCGGAAATGAAAACATCTACCACCGGTTCCACCTCAACTATAGCGCGGAATAACTTAGAGGAAGTCCAATCTGCAAGGATGCCATCGATATAGTAGGAAATGTAGCGATCCTTGCGTAACACCTGTGATGGTGTCCAGCTGAGGTTAGCCTGTTCAGGAGCTGCCACGGGCTGGGAACTATGGTGGGTAGGAACAGGAGGGAAGACTCGGGACTTGCCATTTGCGTGAAGGATGGGTGAAGAGTGTTGGGAGGCTGGGATTTGAACGTGGGGGGAAATAGGTTTAGAGAGAGGCGGGAGAACGGGGGTGGTGAGAGAATCCATTTGCCCTTCTGATGCCTTACTTGATGTGGAATAACGTGATAGAAAATTGCGGATATGTTTTATAACGGTATGCAGCATGGTTTTTGTTGGGCCAAGACTAATCTTAAGGATGTTTGTATAGACAGTTTGAATCTGTTACCCTCAGGAGATTTTGCTTCTTTATTGGCTAAATAGATTGTATAGCTTGTGAAAGTTTCAGATATCGTAATTCAGTATCTGGCAGTTTCATTTTGTCTATTGAGTTGGCACAATGTTTCATTGTCCTACTTACATGTATTGATGATTTCACTTTTAATACATCTCGATGAATTTTCAAAAAAACATTGACTCTCGAATTGCATTTTCTAGCGCGGGTGCAATATTCTCCCCACATGGGATCCCTTCTTCGTCTCTAAATACATGATAGTGTTTTTGTTTCAACTCTCGATACAGGTAATCGGTGAAAGTGGTACGTGTATCTTCACCTCTGAAACTCAGGAAAATGTTGTGTTGAATATGCCGAGACGAGGAAGAGGAGTGTTGTCCATGCTCTTCCATGATTTCTGTAATAGCCATTCCACTAAACCCTAAACAAGATTAAAAACATGAGAATATATAGCTTAATTACCTGGGCCCGACAACGATACTCTAATTGATCAGATGCTGAAATTCATTTATTAAAAAAAAAAGATGCTGAAATTCATCACAGTAGGAGAGAAGGGAGCAGAAGATGTAGAAGACGTTCTGGGTTTACATTTGTCTTGTCCCTAAATCCAATTATCAGAGCAGATAAGCGACCCAGCATATATAATCAGGATACCGGCTTCCAATGTTTATTTAGGTTTATTTAGAAAATTAAGTGTTTGTTAGTAGTACTTCAATAAAATAAAATAGATAGCAGTGGTTTTCTTAAAACATGATGTAAACACGTTTTCTTACGTTGTATAAACTTCATTATCAAATACTGAAAGAACTTAGAAATTGTTGAAAGGGGAGGGTTTTAATATTCTTGTCTTTCCTCGCTTGTCATATTCATGTGAAAAAAATGACCTCCGAGTTCTCTGGTTGGCTGAAGCCTACAAAACCAAATAATAAGAAGAAACAGGACAAATGTCAGATTCATTTCCTACAATCAAACAATTATAACTGGTTTCTTATTAAAGTTTAACCTCCTTCGCATCCACTTCCTTTAATATCAAAACAATTCCATACATCATTTAAAATAAGAACAAATTTTACTTTTCAATATGTTATCCAACTTTGCAGCTCTCGGAATCATTTAGATTTGAAATATCAACATTAGTATTCTTGGCAACAAGGATCTTCAGCTTACGGAAGCTAAAATCTTGTGGCACAGTAATCCAGCAAATTCGAAATGTATCTAGGAAATTGATTATATATATTTCGAATAGAATTGATAGTTTCTTGAATATCAACCTTATCAACCTTATCAACCTTATCAGCCAAGGCCGACAATCGCCGCCGTCCGTGGTCGATACTTCATGTCCGCTGGTGCTTTCAAGGGAACTGCCACTCGCTACTATAATCTCTTCCATTCGTCTACCATCACAAACAAAAATGGTTTCCAGATTTTTGTTCTGCATTACAACTCTCAGCATCTTTAACCATAATCAAAATCATATGTCAAAGCACAGATACAACTTTTCTGCAAACAAAGGACCTCTCTTCATCATCATCACATGCTAAATCTGAGTAATTAGTTATTCTCTTTATTCCATCAATTCTCCTCAGTAAAGAAGCAATAGCCGTTTCTATATCACTTCTATTTCTACTTCTATATGTTTTTTTTTTTTTGAAAATGCATCGATATGTATTAGATAGAATAAGAGTACAAAAGAGTCAGACAGTGAAACATTGTCAGAACTCAATAGAGAAAGTGAAACTAATAGATACCATTGCTAATGTACAGCATCCAAAATTTTCACGATCTATTCCGTTTAAATGAGCCGTAGTGAGCTGAAATCCCCTGTTGGTAGTAACGTCAAACAGTCTGGACAGCCAGCCTGCAGATTAAAATTTGCCCAGCAAAAGCCATGTCGAATGCCAGTATAAAATAAGTCTTCCGCGCTGCAGCTTATACTGCGAAAAATTCGGTTGTTCCGTCCCAGCCATATGCTCCAGGTAACTGCAAACAATAGCACATACCACAAACCTTGCCAACGAACTGGGACATGTAAACCTCCCCACTGCACAAATAACTCTTTCATATTTCGTGGCTGAACCCAACATAAACCTCATTTATGAACTAGAATCGACCAACAAGTCCAAGCCACCCGGCAGTCCAGCAAAATATGATTGGAATCTGTCTCTGCTAAGCCGCACGCATCACATGCCCCTGCTGAACCAGGAAGGATACCAAATTGAATGAGCTGATGTTTGGCATGTATCTTCTCTCTACACGCAAGCCACATAAAAGCTTGCCATTTGGGTGCACCTTGTTTGCGCCAAACATTAGGTATACTTGGCTCACCTGGCTGAATCAGATTCTCCTCCATAAGCTGGTAGCAATTGCGCACTGAAAAAGGTTTCAGCTGGTCTCCCCATAGGAGTTCATCCTCCTGCAATGGACTCGGTGCAAGACCTCTCAACAAAGTTAGTAAGAGATTAGCTTCCTCCTCCTCCCAGACAAACAAATGTCTCCTCCAGATCAGTTGCCACTCCCATTCCTGTCCCACCAGTGCCCCAAACCGTAGAATTGAACCCTCCTTCTCCAGAGATATGTCATATAATCTGGGGAACAAATCCGATAATGGCCGAGTGCTGCACCAGCTGTCCTGCCAAAACGCAATTGAACTTCCTCTGCCCAGTTTCCAGCGATGAAATGCAGAAATACATTTTCCAGTTGGTAATACCAATTTACTGGTTTGCACTATGCCACGCCAAATAGCAGAGCCTCCATTTCTGCGACACTCTAATCCAGCTGGGCTTAATCGCGGCCTGTACTTGTGAGTGATCACCTGTTGCCACAAAGAGCAAGTGTCCGTGGCAATTCTGGCACTCCATTTCGTGAGCAGGGCCTGATTCCTCAACATCAGATTTCCTATGCCAGCGCCTCCTTGGTCTTTCCCACGAATCACCACCGACCATCTTACTTTACACATACATCTGTTCTCTACCTTGCCAGCCCACAAGAAGCGTCTCATCCATTTCTCCATTTCCAACCGTACACCCGCTGGCATCTGAAAAAAAGTCAGGTAGTATACAGGTAGACTATTTAACACAGATTTAATCAATGTCATCCGACCTCCCAACGATAACAAGGAGCCCTTCCACGCTGCAAGTTTATTTCTGAATCTGCCCATCACAGTGGTCCATGTACTCCTACGGCGCGGGTTCGCTCCAAGTGGCACCCCAAGATATAGGAAAGGTAGAGCCTGCAATCGACAATGAATTCTGGACGCCAAGTTCACTGCTTCCCCACTTGGTACATGTATACCCACCAGCCCCGACTTAAAGAAATTAATCTTTAACCCGGATAGTAGTTCATAGCAGCGCAGGATCCTCTGGAGATTGATAATTCCTTGCTGATCGCCACTGCTAAATAGAATAACATCATCTGCATACTGTAAATGTGTTAGATGCAAACCTCCAAAGGTAATACCCTGAAACAAATGGCAGTCGGCTGCTCTAGTAAGCAACCTGGACAGGACCTCGGCTACCAGATTAAACAGCAAAGGTGAGAGAGGGTCCCCCTGTCGCAACCCTCGCCCCATCGAGAATTCAGTGGTTGGTGTGCCATTGACAAGCACTGAACACCGAGAGGAAGAGATGCAGTCCTGAATCCATTTCCTCCACAGCATGCCGAATCCCATCTGGCCCATCACCTCAAGCAGAAACGACCAATTGACCGAGTCATAGGCCTTCTGAAAGTCTAACTTCAAACACCAACCTCGCTGATTGGTATTCTTCATTGTATGCAGAATTTCGTTGGCCACCATAATTGAATCTGCTATGTATCTTCCTTCCATAAATCCAGTTTGGAAGGGAGAGATTAATCGGTCCATCACTCGCTTAAGCCTCTTGGACAATACCTTGGCGATGATCTTGTATAAACTACTGATAAGGCTGATTGGCCTATAAGAGCTAAAGTCCGCTGCACCTGGTATCTTGGGAATTAACGTGATGAAGCTGGTATTTATCCCTCGAGGTAGTATACCGCTGGAATGAAATTCCTGCACCATTCTAATAATATCCCCACCAATCACCGACCAGGCCTTCTTAAGAAAATAAAAGTTGAAGCCATCTGGTCCCGGTGCCTTGTGGCTGCCACAGTCCCAGACCGCTCCCTTTATCTCATCATCAAGAAAAGGAACTTCTAGCTGCGCAGCCTTTGTAGGAGATAGCTGAGGTAAAACCAAGCTGCCCAGGCCAAGCGATCGTTGCCCAGCATCCTCAAAGAACCGCTGGAAATACCCACCCGCTGCAGCCTTTATATCCTCCGGTTTGACCAGCTCCGTGTCATTAACCCGTATTGAACCAATGAAGTTGGATGAGCGACGCAAAGTGGCACTAGCATGGAAGTATTTGGTGTTTCTATCCCCACATTTAAGCCACTGTTGTCTAGACTTTTGTCTCCACATAAGCTCAATCTTGTGTTTGATCTCCCATTTCGTTGTCTGTAAAATGCGATAGCTGTTGTCCATCGCCGCCCCGTCCTCCCTTCTGTTCCGATCCAGAGAGTCGATCTCATCCAAGATGGTTTTCAATTTGACTTCTAATGCACCGAAATGGTCTGTATGCCACACTTGTAATTTTTTCTTCAAGAACGATAGCTTCTTAACTACACAAAACTCACCAGGAAAACAAATCCCAGCCTCCCTCCATAGTGCTTCAACCGTGTGTATAAAGTGAGGATCTTCCCACCATAAATCCCAAGAGCGAAATGGTCTACGGCCCCAGCTGAAAACATCTGCTTTCAAAATTAACGAAACGTGATCCGAAAATCCCTTATCTCCCGCATACAACCGATGACGACTAAAGTGTGAGCACCAACTGGGAGAAGCTAACACTCTGTCAATGCGGGAAGCGCTATGGGAAGTAAACCAGGTATATGTTTTACCAATGAGTGGCAGATCAATCAACCCACTCCTATTGATGAACGTCTGTAAACGACTAGCTGCCATAGTATTAAAACAATTCCCAAGTCGCTCCTCGACAGTGAGGGATTCATTGAAATCCCCTAAAATAACCCAAGGTAAACTGTCCTGAGATTTCCTCCTTTGCAGCTCATCCCATATAATCCTACGCTCAGCCACTACATTTGGGGCATGGAGTCCAACACAAACGAAATGGAAACCAGTATCCCGTACACATAGCGCCAGCAGCATCCATTTCTCCAATTTTTCTACACTGATAACTTCTACCTGTAAATCATTCCACAGACACACCATACCCCCAGCGCTCCCCCTAGCATCAATAACATCCCATTTAATGGAATGGCCAGACCATAACCTGGCCGCCAACCTCTCTGAAAAGTTCTCCCTCTTAGTCTCACATAAAAACAATACACTCAATTGTTGCTTAGATATAAGAGTGTTAATCTGATTCAACTTCAACCTTCCACGACATCCTCTAACATTCCAAAATGCAAAATTAACCATTCAGAATTCTAATCCCTATACAAAATCACCAATATTACCTCAGGTATGGCAATGAGCTTGCCATTCCTTTTCTTCCTCCATGATCTGTGCCTTCAACTTCTTCTTGATTGCAGCTTTCGTAGTCTTTCTACTGAGTCCCAACTGATCCGCAGTGGCCAAGGTCTGCCGTACCTCTGCCTCCACCCGACACACTGTGTCACCTAGCTGCCGTGAACATCCGTGATCTGACACTCCTTCACCCGGTTCTGTCTGGGCTACGAGGAATGACGGATCTTCCACCAATGTGTGGACTGCACCCATGTCTGGCTGGCTGACTTTCTCCGATGATAAACTCCCAGTGGGTTTGATGTGCTTGAGTTTTTTGTTTTTGCCAATTCGACGATCTCCAGCCCTGCCTTTAGAATCCACCCGTGATGCTTTATCACCTGCCTTTCTCATTTTAGTAAAAGCCATAACTTCGGATGAGGAGATAAGCCCAGAATCTTCAGCAGAGTATGCGCCTGGTATACCTTCCGAACATGTCTTACGAGAAACCTGGAGTTGGCCTTCGGCAAACAGTTCGCCAGGGGTATACACAGGGGCAGTGAAATGGCTAAGAAGCCCCTCACCACTTGTAAAATGACTGCTATAACCTTCCTCCTGTTGGGTCCTAGTAACAGGTATAGGAGCTGGAGATGGTAACGTGGCAAGTTGGAATGGAACTGGCTGGTTAAGGCCCACAACACCAGCTTGTGTTGTACTAGTTGTGACTGGCAACACCTTTTCCTATACCATCTTGTCCAGCTGACAGACTTCCTTTTGCCTCCCTGCAACGGTACTGACCTTCCTATCAGCCACACTATTGTGTCGTTCCTTTGTTGGTTGGGATTTGAAGGAGGCAAAGAAGCTGTTGCTCCCACCTGACATGGACCCCTTGTCACCAACCTCGGGCTCCGCAATCGCTTTGGCTTTGACTTCCGTAAGCTGAACTGTGCACGCCATGCCATCTATCAACATCTTCATCCTTTTATGAATCTCCATGGAACTAGCTGTTGCGATTTGCAACACCGCCACCTCAAGAGATTTCCAAGTAGCAGTGAGGGGATGAATCTGTACCAGTGAGCCGAGTGGGCTGACTAGTTTCCTGAAGGCATCTTCAAACCATGCATTGAGAGGTAAACCAGTAACCTCTACCCAACACAGCCTTCTGAGTGCAGTATCCTCTGCACTCCATGGGTGAATGTCAAAAAACTTATCATTCCAGAAGCCAAGATTGTTCAGAAGCTCATATCTCATCTTCTCAGCTGTCTCAAAGATGAGTAGTTTGGTTTGATGACCCATGTCAAGGCATTCAACCTCATCTGGTAGGCCCAAGGTTGCAGAACATGTATCACGAAGAATCCCAACAGCACATCTTTGTAAGCGATCCCTGAGTTTCTGATCCGAAACAATTTCCACTGGTACTTCCTCAGACTCCTGCACCTGCTGCCTGGTTGTGACTTCTGCATAAGTACGTACATCTTTCTCTCTCAGGAGCTCACGACGCATAACTGGTTGCTGCTGAGTTGCCAGGAAAACTTCATTCAATCGATCGGTAGGCCCAGGCGATTCTTTCCTACACTTTGTACCCATTGCATACCGGGCCACGTTGACTCTCTCCCAAGCATATCCACCCAGAAGTGAGTGCAACCTTCTTTGGCGCACATCTTCCTGGACCCCGCATCTAACGAACTTAACAAATCCAAAACGTAAGCCCCTCTGTGATTTGCGCCCAGATATGAAAACATCCACGACCGGTTCCACAGCAGCAATCGTTTTGAATAAATGACCTGAAGTCCAACCCTCAGGAATCCCTTCAATGAAATAGGAAATATATCTGTCCTCACGAAACACCTGGGTTGGAAGCCATTTGGGCTGGGCAGAACTGGAAGGGACAGTAGAGAGCACAGGTTTCAGAGTGGAGGCTAAGGAAGGACCCCCAGTCTTGTCCTCAGCTCGTGTGGGTTGAGATGGTGGATTGGGGACTTGGTGTGGATTGGTGTTTGAAAATGGACTAGAGAGTGGGGGGAGGTTTGGAGAGGTGAGAGAAACCATTTTTTTACTTCATAGGGTCAATTGTTTCAGTACTTCTATATGTTCCCATCCATTGCTCTATATCAATCAACACAACACCTACCTACCTGCCTACTATCTGTTTCTCAACTCCTGAAGCATCTTACTATTCAAAACAGAATTGAGAATCCCAAACAGTCGGATATGAGGATAACCAAATAATCATTCTCTGTAGAAAAAAAAAAAAAGAAGCTATGCCAAAGTCAGAAACATGAGCTTCATCCATGAGAGATTAATCCTGTTAACCGTTTTGAGTCAAACCTAAGTCTGGATAAAGTGGTATAGTTTTTGAGGCTCTAAGGAATTGGACCAGAGAAATAATTTGAGGCTGTTGTAAGCCTTTTGAGTAATCTTCCAAGGAATATATCTTGAGGCAATGGACCTGTCAATGTATTTCTTGAAAATTGTAAAACCGTCAGGGATGTGATACTGTTCATTTGTTGGGGAAGAAGACCAGAAAGTAAGTTGTCACCAAGGTTTAATAGTGACAAAACGATTAAATTTCCAATATGCTCAGGAATCCTTCCTGTCATATTATTTAGAAGGGAAATTTGATTGAGAGATTTTAGAGAACACAATTCCTGAGATATAAAACCAGAAAATTGATTACCCCAAATGGAGAGTACAGTTAGTTTCCTCAGGTTTCCTATGGAGCTGGCAATTAAACCTGTGAGACTATTGATAGAACCCTAGAAGCTATCCAGGCTTCCTACAAAACCTATTTCGGTCGGAATATGTCCAGTTAGATAGTTCTGATCCAAGTCTAGGGAAACCAGTCTGGATAGATTACAAATATTTGGTGGAATTCTCTCTTAAAGAGAGTTGATATAAAAACGAAAAGCAAGAAGATAAGAGAAGGAAGAGAAGTTGAAACAAAAACATGAACAATAATAACATTATTGTCTATTTTTGCAACAAAATAGACATTTTTCTCTCTTTTTTTCTTCTCACAAACGTTTCCAAATTAAAGATTATCCATTCAAAACCATAATTAAAATTAAAACCCAAACATTTTTTCTTTTTGTTGTATGACTCATCCATCAAGGGTTCTAATTTTGGTTTTCAATGGGTATCCTTTAAAATTAGAAAATTTTTATATCATGACTCCAAATTTTTTGTTTGACTTGCGTTGGATAGAGATACTTACATGATACCTGCTAAATAATTAATAAATTAAAAAAAAAAAGATTTGTAAAGTCAACATAAGCAAGTTCCCTATTTTCTTGTTTTTTTTTCCTTTCCAATCATTGCATCAAAAAGAAAGCAATCTGTTTCTATATGTTATTAAACATAACGAAACATCCTCGAGGGATCAGCAAAGCAATTAATAGTCAATAGAATAAAAGGTAATTTAGAGATGACGTCGTTGGAAAAATGAATTTATTTTTTTCTATTATTCCACAAACACTTAAGAAAGTTTACCAATTCGAAAACATTCTGGCAATAAAGAAGGTGAAAAAAAAACCTGTTACAAAGGTGCATTCAAATTTTAAACATTCACAACCAAATCTCAATATACTAAACATATTTGACTCCATTTCATCTTCATCGTTTCTATAACTCGAATCTTCCAGTTCAGTCAAAGTATTACTCCATGGGAATAGAATCCACACTTCTCTCATGTGTCTGCTCAATGTTTTGATAGTAAGAGGCAAACTAGCGCGTTCTTTTTAATTAGTTCCTCTATTTCTTCCTCATTATCATCATATCTTTCTATCTCCTTCCTGAACAGTATCCATGCTTCCGTGCTAAGAAGTTCCATCTTGATTATATTTTCTTGACAAGTCATTCGATTACAGACATCTAATAATCGAGTGGTGAAAATCAACTTGCATTCCACTGGCCATAAAGGAATTCCCACTTCTTTCACGTCAAAATAATTCTATACATCATCTAAAATTAGAACAAATTTTCCTCTACTTTTCAACACTTAATTCAACTTTGCTGCCCTGAATCATTTAGATTTGAAATATCTACATTAGTATTCTTGGCAATGAGAATCTGTAGGTTACTGATGCTAAAATCTTGTGGCACAGTAATCCAACAAATTCGAAACACATCTCGAAATTGATGATATATATTTCTCATCAACGCAGTCTTCCCGACTTCTCTCATTCCATAAATTTCAATCTTTGTGATTTCATCTTTATTCAACAAATATAATATCTTATCTGTAATTCTTTGGAATTCTTGACCCACTAGATCTGATGCAGGAATTGGATATTCTTTTATCTCTAACCTTAACCCTGCTTCTGTACATAACAGTGAGTTATCAAGACAGTATTATATGTAATTTCTCAAAGCATATCTAAATATGGTCCATAGCCTTTTGGGTGGTCCATGGTAGGACTTATGGATATAATTATGAGGAAGGATGAGCCTTAGTAGCTCTTAATGATTTCATGGCCCTATTGTTGGGTGGTCAATAGACTTGATGAAATCACCTATATGAGTGTATATGTGGGCCGCCTATTATGAAAGATATGATTAAACATTCTAGAGCACTCATGATAACCAAGGTATGCGCATGGCCATCAATAGCGCTTGTTGATATTATGGCAGAATTAGTAGACATTAAAGGAATGATATGTGTTTGTGGAGGTTATTCAATTTATAGTCAATAGAAGTTCAAAAGACATTGATTCTTACTTTTATTGATAAAATTGATGTCTCATTTCACTATGCATCAATTCAAATCGAAAGATATTGATGTTTAAGTATTAACCTTTCCTTTGCCCGGAATATTTTATATTTTTGTTGATAACATGCAATTTTGTGGGGGGATTGTTGGAAAATTGCATGTCATTCATTTCAATATATTATGATTTTTTTTATTTCTTATGTTACAATTTTATTAATAATTTGTAACTTATGAAACCTAATTCATAATGGTCATAATTCCTCCTAATGACCATAATTCTTCATAATGGTCATAATTTCTTTTAATTCTTGGTTTTTTTAACTCTTATTAGAGATCCCTATATAAAGAGAGTATGAGCATGCATTTGGTAACACAATCTTTCTTCTCTTGCTCACTTCCTCTACTTTGTGTAAGAGAATTATTCTCTTGTTATATCTCTTTTTTATTCTTTTATGTCCCTCAATATAGTATATTTTTTTGGCTAATGTTAGCATATCTTTTCTTGGCTAATGTGAGCATTCTGGGCCGCTGTAGTCTACTAAATTCCAGAACCTTCAGCCATGAGTGTACATGTTTGAGGGTTGTTGTGTTAACCTTGGGAAGCGTTCGGCATAGTTGATTGCACCAAGGTCCGACCGAAATTCGCTTTCAAGGCAGTGATTATTATCACGGCACAACAAAAGATCTAACGTGTGTTTCTATTTTTTGTTCTTTTAATTTATTTGTTTTGAAGGTTTCAACAAAAATATATTGCAAATCAAATAGTAATATTGGGGTGGTGATCATTTAAAACACAAAGATCAAATGTCATAAAAATAATCTGAGAGTGTTTTTCCATGGCATGTGCTAGTTTGTCAAATGTCTGTTATCCCTCGCTTGGGCCGGTATACCGCTAGGTGACATACATGGGCCGGGCCAATAAGATCGTTCTAGTAGTTGTGAGGCCAAGCTGGGCCTCACATTCCTCATCTATAGTTAACTTTGTGCAGACATATCAAACCTTATCAGCCAAGGCCGACAAATGCCGCCCCGCCGTTCCCGGTGGATTCTCCATGTCCACGTCTGTTGCTTTCTAGAGTACTGTCGGTTGGGTCTAATGCCTGCAGGTACTTTTCTCATCTCCACTAGTCGCACCTTCCTGTCTCTCGCTTTACATTCTCTTTACATGGACGGTGCCTGTATGTATCTACTAGACTGCTAGCCATTTGTTCGTCAGCCTCTAAGGAAGAAAAAAAGTTTAGATTTTCCTTGAATACACCTCTGGAAATGCATTAAGGGTTCTTGGTTAGTGTTTAATGTTTTAGGGCTCGTTTAATTCTGACAATTTCACTCTCTTTTTTATTTCTACTCAGAAGAACAAAAGATGTTTATCCAAATCTGCGTTTCTCCAGGGCACGACTTCCTCTCAACGGGAAAATTCTTATTCTCCCGGCTAGTACGGGTAAGAAATTGATTCTTACATTCCATCAAGCAATTAATCTCTTCTTTCGTGTTTTGATCCAATCTACAAGTCAAATTGTGCATTACTGCTATACTTTTCGTATATCTTGTTGCATTGACGGTTGATAATTCTCTAAATGATGAGTCGTTCAGCTCAATTGTGGTCTCGGAAGACCTCTGGACAGAAGAGAAAGAAGAGGCCAAGAATATTTTAGCATCATTCTTGGAGAAGCAAGGTTTGAGCAGTGATGTTTCCGTCAAAACTGTCGAGAACTCCAACCTTTTCCTTGATCATCTTGTCTCAAAGCTTCATTCTGTACATATATCTCAGTCGGCAAGCAGGTCTGATCTCATCTATTTTGCCAAAATCGCAGACGCATTGTAGTTTACTTTCGCATTGTGAAAGAAATTTCCTTCAGTCTGCAGGGCAGGAACTCAGCACGGTTGAAATTGAAGAGATACTTGTTTCTTACCTGGAATCGCTCTCCGAACAGTATGGCGTACCAAATCTGGCAGACAACTTGGTAGATTTTAAACAAGTAAATTCAGTTTCACCTATTTCTCCATCCAGCGCAGCCTTTGGGAGAAGGAGGCTAAGAGCACTTTCTATGCTTGACAGGCGAGACCTGGATGGAAATCTTTCAGCTCTTCTTCTCTATCTCCTTGAGATTGGATTTGACTTGAAGCAAATAAAGAAAATGGTCTGGAGATACCCGACGTTAGCTTCCTGCAGCTTGGAAGGGAAAATCAAGCCATTGATTGAATTTGTTCTTGCTCTTGGAGTATCAAAATCAGATATTCCAACTATCCTCCGTAGATGGCCTCAGCTACGGAATTTGCTCTTGAATTTGTTCTTGTAGTTTGGCATGCCTTCTATGTCTCAGTAGGCAGAATATCGAGGCAACTGTAGATTTCCTGTTAGAGAGGGGTGTTGGATCAGAGAATATGGGCAAGATCATAGAAAGTTACCCGAATGTGATGGCTTCTAGCCTTCAGGACAAACTACGGCCTGCCTGTGAGTACTTCCGTTCCTTTGGGTTTGATGTGGCAGAACTATGTCGCCAGTATCCAAGGCTTCTTACGCTAAGCATTGAAGGTAAGTTGAAGCATATGACTCGATTTTTCTTGGAAAATGGATTCAGTGAGGAGGAACTTGAGTTAATGATTACCGCAAATGGAAGCATCTATTTTTACAGCTTGGCAAACAATATAATTTCAAAGTGGGAGTACTTTTTGATGATGGATTATCCCAAAGAAGATCTTGTGAAGTTTCAGCTCTTTTTTAATTTCAGTTTGGAAAAGAGGATAAAACCAAGATATGCCTTGGTGAAGGAGTATGGTGACAAGATGAGTCTTAATAGGATGCTATCATTGTCAGACCTCAACTTTGAAAGGGCTTTGAACAGAAAACTGGACAAACTTGTTTCTAACAAAGCCTCTAGAGTTCCAAAAGAGAAGTGAGATTTCCTAGCTGATAACCGATTGTTTTCTCCCATAGAAATTTCTTGCAGATACAACAATTACATAATAGAGACTAAGTAGTTCTCATCCTACTAAGCAGCAATTACAAGATACAACAATTATGTTTATAATTCCATTTTTTATAAACATAATTCATCTCTCGATTCCTCTCTATCTCTGAATCCAAATCCTCCTGTTTCTCGTCTGAATGGCAAACCATATTTCTATATTCTCCTGTTTTTCTGTCTGAATAGAAAACCTCATTTATATCTTCTACTTGGTAAATTCTACAAAACCAAATAAAGTTAGATTCACAATCAAGAATAAAAAAATTACAACTTGTATGTATTTGTTTTTATCCTCACGTAATCAACACACGAAATCTACAAATCCGGGATAAACTAAACCCAGATATATATTCATACACCAAGCAAAAATTCAAATAAAATCTCTGTACCGCCAATTTCAAGCAAAACTTCCCCCGCAAGTTTCATACAAAATTTTTTGTAATCCCCGCCACAGCACAACTCTGCCTTATCTAAACCCTAAAACTTCCCCCCTATAAATCTTCCTTTCTCTCAATAAAAGCCACACAACCCGGTCCTCTTTTATTCCAATAAAGAAAAGGAAACAACCATCGACTCTTTAGCCATGCCTGCGATTCTAGCGATTCTTGAAGAGCCGCTCTTGGCCGAGAACCCGGATCGATTCTGCATGTTCCCTATCCAGTATCCGGAGATATGGGAGATGTACAAGAAAGCGGAGGCCTCCTTCTGGACCGCGGAGGAGGTGGACCTCTCCCAAGACCTCCGTCACTGGGAATCGCTATCCCCGGACGAGAAGCACTTTGTTTCCCATGTTCTTGCTTTTTTCGCCGCCTCCGATGGTATCGTACTTGAGAATCTCGCCGGACGCTTCATGAAGGAGGTACAGATTGCAGAGGCCCGTGCTTTCTACGGTTTCCAAATTGCCATAGAGAACATTCACTCCGAGATGTACAGCCTGCTGCTGGAGACATACATAAAGGACTCTGCTGAGAAGACCCGACTCTTCCGCGCCATCGAGACGGTGCCGTGTGTTGCGAAGAAGGCGGAATGGGCCCTCCGATGGATCAACGGGTCCGAGTCGTTCGCAGAAAGGATTATCGCGTTTGCTTGCGTGGAAGGGATTTTCTTCTCCGGAAGTTTCTGCTCGATATTTTGGCTAAAGAAGCGCGGGATGATGCCCGGGCTAACCTTCTCTAACGAATTGATATCGCGAGATGAAGGCTTGCACTGTGATTTTGCGTGCTTGCTGTACAGTCTCCTGAGGAATAAGCCTAGCGAGGAGCGGGTGCAGGGGATTGTGAGGGACGCCGTGGACATTGAGAGGGAGTTTGTGTGCGACGCGCTTCCGTGCGGGTTGGTAGGAATGAATGCAGAGCTAATGAGCCAATACATCAAGTTTGTTGCGGATAGATTGCTTGGGGCACTTGGGTGCGGGAAGATCTATCGTGTGGATAACCCTTTTGATTGGATGGAACTGATCTCCTTGCAAGGGAAGACCAATTTCTTTGAAAAGAGAGTCGGTGAGTATCAAAAAGCTTCTGTCATGTCCAGTATCAATGGGAATGGAGAAACCCACGTCTTCAAGTTGGACGAGGACTTTTAGATCTCCTTTTGATAAATATGTAATAGAGAAAATATTAATTTCATAACTGTTTACTAGTTTTCATGGTATTTTATTTAATTAATTAGCGAATTTCTTGTTTTTTAAAAGAAAATGTTTACTGGCTTCCATCTCAGAACAACTTCAAGAGTATTAATCAGCAACAAAGCAATTTATAATCAGCTGAAGAACAAATATCTGACCATAGATTTCTTATTGTCAAATGGGAGCTGAGTATTTCTTTGACATCAAAATGTTCCCACTCTAGCCATTGCCACATCGGTATATCCAGTGAATCAATTTCCATTCTTTGAAAATATGGGAGAGGAGGAGCTATCAGCATCCTCTTTAGCATCGGACACCACTCGAATTGAATTTTTTGATGAGACTCGCAAACGAGTCGCCTACTGCATATGCTCTCTAGTCGATTCAGCGCAAACGAGTCGGTTTCTATATCACTTCTATTTCTACTTCTATATGTTCCCATCCATTGCTCTATATCAATCTACACAATACCTGTCTACCTGCGTACTATCTGTTTCTCAACTCCTGAAGCATCTTACTGTTCAAAACAGAATTGAGAATCCCAAACAGTCGGATCTGAGGATAACGAAATAATCATTCTCTGCAGAAAAAAAAGAAAAAAGAAGCTGTGCCAAAGTCAGAAACATGAGCTTCATCCATGAGAGATCAATCCCGTTAACCGGTTTGAGTCAAGCCCATGTCTGGATAAAGTGGTACAATTTCTGAGGTTCTTAGGAATTGGACCAGAGAAATAATTTGAGGCTGCTGTAAGCCTTCTGAGTAATCTTCCAAGGCATACATCTTGAGGCAATGGACCTGTCAATGCATTTCCTGATAATTTAAAACCGTCAGGAATATGATCTTTTCATTTGTTGGGGAAGAGGACCAGACAGCAAGTCGTCACCAAGGTTTAATAGTGACAAGTTGGTTAAATTTCCAAAACGCTCAGGAATCCTTCCTGTCAAATTATTTAGACCAAAGGAAATTTGATTGAGAGATTTTAGAGAACACAATTCCTGAGGTATAAAACCAGAAAATTGATTCCCCCAAATGGAGAGTACAGTTAGTTTCCTCAGGTTTCACTGTAGAGTTGGGAATTAAACCTGTGAGACTATTGATAGAACCCCAGAAGCTATCCAGGCTTCCTGCGAAACCTATTTCGGTCGGAATATGTCCAGTTAGATAGTTCTGATCCAAGTCTAGGAAAACCAGTCTGGATAGATTACAAATATTTGGTGGAATTCTCCCGTAAAGAGAGTTAATATAAAAACGAAAAGCAAGAAGATGAGAGAAGGAAGAGAAGTTGAAACAAAAACATGAACAATAATAATATTATTGTCTGTTTTTGCAACAAAATAGACAGTTTGCTCTCTTCTTTTCATCTCACAAACGTTTCCAAATTAAAGTTTATCCATCCAAAACCATAATTAAAATTAGAACCCAAACTCATCCATCAAGGGTTCTTTTGGTTTTCAATGGGTATCCTTTAAAATTAGAAAATTTTTATATCATAACTCCAAATTTTTTGTTTGACTTGCGTTGGATAGAGATACTTACATGATACCTGCTAAATAATTAACAAATTAAAAAACAAAAGATTTGTAAAGTCGTTCCCTATTTTCTTCTTTATGTTTTTTCCTTTCCAATCATTGCATAAAACAGAAAGCAATCTGTTTCTATATGTTATTAAACATAACGAAAAATCCTGGAGGGATCAGCAAAGCAATTAATAGTCAATAGAAGAAAAGGTAATTTAGAGATGACATCGTTGGAAATTTGAGTTGTTGGAAAAATGAATTTATTTTTTTCTATTATTCCACAAGCACTTAAAAAAGTTTACCATTTCGAAAACATTCTGGCAATAAAGAAGGTGAAAAAAAAAACTGTTACAAAATTGCATACAAATTTTAAACATTCACAACCAAATCTCAATGTACTAAACACATTTGACTCTATTTCATCTTCATCGTTTCTATAACTCGAATCTTCCAGTTCACTCAAAGTATTACTCCATGGGAATTGATTCCACACTCCTCTCATGGCAGCTGAAAGTCACAGATTCCAATCAAAATATTCGGCATCTGTAAGTTTCATTTTGTCAGCAAGCCGCGATAATGTTTCATTATCCTGATAGCATGTATAGTGTTTCTCTCATCTAATACATATCGATATTTATTCAAAAAAAAATGTGTCTGCCCAATGTTTTGATAGTAAGAGGCAAACCAACGCGTTCTTTCTAGTAAGTTCCTCTATTTCTTCCTCATTATCATCATATCTTTCTATCTCCTTCCTGAACAGTATCCATGCTTCCGTGCTGAGAGGTTCCATCGTGATTATATTTTCTTGACAAGTCATTCGATTACTGACATCTAATAATCGAGTGGTGAAAATCAACTTGCATCCCACTGGCCATAAGGAATTCCCACTTCTTTCACGTCAAAATAATTCCATAAATAATCTAAAATTAGAACAAATTTTCCTCTACTTTTCAACACTTAATTCAACTTTGCTGCCCTCGTATTAAAATCATTTAGATTTGAAATATCTACGTTAGTATTCTTGGCAATGAGAATCCGTATAGGTTACTGATGCTAAAATCTTGTGGCACAGTAATCCAACAAATTCGAAACACATCTCGAAATTGATGATATATATTTCTCATTAACGTAGTCTTCCCGACTTCTCTCATTCCATAAATTTCAATCTTTGTGATTTCATCTTTATTCAACAAATACAAGATCTTATCTTTAATTCTTTGGAATTCTTGACCCACTAGATCCGATGCAGGAATTGGATATTCTTTTGTCTCTAACCTTAACCCTGCTTTCGTACATAATAGTGAGTTATCAAGACAATATTATATGTAATTTCTCAAAGCATATCTAAATATGGTCCATAGCCTTTTGGGTGGTCCATGGTAGGACTTATGGATATAATTATGAGTAAGGATGAGCCTTAGTAGCTCTTAATGATTTCATAGCCCTATTGTTGGGTGGTCAGTGGACTTGATAAAATCACCTATATGAGTGTATAAGTGGACCGCCTATTATGAAAAATATGATTAAACTTTTTAGAGCACTCATGACAACCAAGGTATGCGCATGGCCATCAATAGCTCTTGTTGATATTATTGCGGAATTAGTAGACATTAAAGGAATAATATGTGTTTGTGGGGGTTATTCAATTTATAGTCAATAGAAGTTCAAAAGATATTGATTCTTATTTTTATTGATAAAATTGATGTCTCATTTCACTATGCATCAATTCAAATCGAAAGATATTGATGTTTACGTATTAACCTTTCTTTTGCCCGGAATATTTTATATTTTTGTTGATAACATGCAATTTTGTGGGGGATTGTTGGAAAAATTACATGTCATTCATTTCAATATATTATGATTTTTTTTTTTATTTCTTACGTTACAATTTTATTAATAATTTGTAACTTATGAAACCTAATTCATAATTGTCATAATTCCTCCTAATGGTCATAATTCTTCATAATGGTCATAATTTTTTTTAATTCTTGGTTTTTGTAACTCTTATTAGAGATCCCTATATAAAGAGAATATGAGCATGCATTTGGTGATACAATCTTTCTTATCTTGTTCTCTTCCTCTACTTTGTGTAAAAGAATTATTCTTTTGTTATATATCTTTTTTTTATTCTTTTATGTCCCCAAATATAGTATATTTTCTTGGTTAATGTTAGCATATCTTTTCTTGGCTAATGTGAGTAGTCTGAGCAGTTGTAGTCTACTAAATTCCAAAACCTTCAGCCATGAGTGTATATATTTTAGGATTGTTGTGTTAACCTTGAGAAGCGTTCGGTATAATTGATTGCACCAAGGTCCGACCGAAATTTACTTTCAAGACATTGATTATTAACACGGCACAACAAAAGATCAAATGTCCTATAAAATAATCTGAGAGTGTTTTTCCATGGCATGTGCTAGTTTGTCAAATGTCTGTTATCCCTCTCTTGGGCCGGTATACCGCTAGGTGACATACATGGGCCGGGCCAATAAGATCGTTCTAGTAGTTGTGATGTCAAGCTGGGCCTCACATTATTCATCTATAGTTAACTTTGTGCAGACATATCAAACCTTATCAGCCAAGGCCGACAAATGCCGCCCCGCCGTTCCCGGTGGATGAACAAGTATGCCAATGTGGACCAAGAAATTTACCCAGAAACAGTATAGGGCCTTTTGGATTTTTCTTTTTTACAATATATATCTATATATAGTATATATAAGAAATTGTTTAATAAATTTATTCATCTCTCTTCGCTCTATGCATGCCTAAAATACTCGCACAATTTGATATTGATGTTGGGAGTAGAAAGTGCATCAACTTCTCTTAGTACAGGAGGACCCAGGATCCGCATTTATGGCCTTACTTTTTCTCCAACTAATTCAATAAGGAGATGGTATGGTAATATCAACTACAGCATGTTGATATTGAGCAAACTAATAATCCGTCAATTGTGTTAAACTCTCAAGACTCGGCCAATTATCAATGCAACAGGTATTTAAGGTTACCAATTAAGTCCATATTGCTAAAATCATCCGAAAAAAAAAAAAGATAATCCCATCCTCTGATAATCAAACTAATCAGAAAATTTCTAGGCCCAAGCCACCATTTTCTATGGAGAAATGTATTGCCAGATGCGGCTTTTCACTATGCGAGTTTTGGTGAAGATCTTGCCGAAAGTCTTGTATGGGATAAGATGGTTTGATGGCAATGGGAAAAAAATTCGTTTTTGACAGACTACTGGGTTGAAGATCTTGGGGCTCACTTATGTTCATGTACCAGAATCCTTCAACGATCAACACTTGACAGCATATGTGAATACTAATGGGAGATGGGTGAAGTGGCTTGGGCATAGAGAACAAAGATGGGTGAGGTGGAAAGAAAGGAAAGGAGGATCATCAAGCAGATGTTAATTAAGGCTAACGGCTATAATCGTATTATTCAAAAAAAAAATTAAGGCTAACGGCTAACGACGGGAAGGGTATGATAAAGCTTAGTCTTCCTCAATGGCCCGGGCAAATATATTCGAAGCCGTACAGTGTCATAAAAACACGGTGCCCTCTGACAAAAACGAAAGTCACGAAGATTCTGCAGGCTAAAAAGGACATCAGTTTCCTGGAGCACGGTCAATTCACACCTTTTTAAACAACTTTCTGTTTCGTATACATATCACTCCACGGATCTCACAGAGGCCCCGGTGTCTTCTCTCGTTATAAATAAGCAGAAAAGCAGGAAAGAATCTATCGAAAGTCTTGCTTGGTCATGAGCTTATTGAGATTGAGGTGTACCTTATGTTAGGTTTTCTTTTCTCCAACATCCTTCTGTTTTTAATTCTTGATTATTTTCCATCTATTGTTCAGTTTCCAATAAATTGCTCATCTGTAACTCGGGCCTGGTTTACATTTCTTCCTTACAGACACATTTCCTCAAAGTGGAGAATGTTGTAGATAACCGATGATATAATTTGAAATTCTTCGACTCCGATTGAATCACATTTGCTCAAGGGTGTTACAGTTATGGTTTACCCTTGCATTGCTGCAGTAATTGGTCGCACTTTGTAGAATCCCGGCAGTAACTTGTAGAGCTACAAGCGTGCATGTATGACCCAAGTGCATCAGTAGTCGACTAATATGGGGAAATAAGAGTCTTCATTGCCTGGTCTTCTCGGGCTGCAGATATACGACAGACCTTACGAGGAGATTCTCATGATCAAAAGCAGTAATATGATTGCATGCTAATCCTCTGGTACAGGGGGGTCAACACATGAAAGATTTCCGGCAGAGAAAAGCATCGGCTAGGAAACTGGGTTATTGTTCATAGCCAAATCTTAATGCTCATCGCCTCCGTGCTCTCCTTCGTCTAGACTCTGCCTTCTGCCATCTTCTTCTCGGAACCAGTCTATTTTTGGTTTCAACTTCAACTCTGGTTAGAACTTGTAATTCGGATTCGGATCTCACATACGCGCTTGAATATCCTTGAAAAACTCCATATTCAGTTTCTTTGGCCCCCCCTTGCCTAAGCTACTCATTTTCAGGTCCAGAAACAATGTTCTCAAAAGCACCAATTAGAATGTCAATGTCACTCATAACTTCCCACACATTGGAATATCGGCCATCAGGCCCTTCTTCAATTTTTTCAAAGCATTTTCAACTCAAACAGTTTATCTATGTACTTATCACTGGCTTCGTTTGGGTAGGCTTCGGTGGGAATATCATCGTCGTCGTCACCTTCATCACCAGTCCACAAAGTCTTCTCTTCATCACTGTCATCCGCATCAATAAGGGCTGAGCAGTGTTTACCCTGCTGCCTTGCCTTTCGAATCTCCCTGGCAAGGCGATGTTTCTGGCTTTTATCAGAATCGTGCTCATCATTCCTGTCGTCCTCACTTCCTGTCCACAGAGTATCATCGTCCTCCATTTCATTCTTCCAGGCTTCCTTGAAGTCCTTGTCAACCGGTTTCATACTACCGAACAGATAATAATGCTTGTGTCCATCGCGAGAATATGACCGTGACGCTGCATAAAAATACCAGATTCAACAGCTAAGAAAAATCTTTTTTTTTTCTTTGAGGAATTTTAACAAACGGTTTTACTGCATTACCATTAATACGCAATTTAATAACAGAGCCTTAAAAGGAACAACCCACCTTGAAAACTTGGCCAAAACAAGTGATTTCTGAACCGAAAAAGGAAACGGACAAAAAATTATTCGTTCAGAAACTACCACATAGACTGGAAAAGCAAAAGCGGTGTTTTGAAAAGTAATAAAAGCTAAAGAACACATTATATCGCAACCATTAAAGACTCATGACGAAGATATGCAATGTAAGAGAGAGGACCTTGAGAAAGGATTGAACAGAATTCGAGTTCTCGGGGTTTTGAATATAAAGCATAGACGGGAACACAGTCTTCAAGCCATCTTTGCCTTCCGCCGCAGTAGAAGAACAATAGGGTCCCGATTATTATACTCTTGATCGGCTTATCAGGCATTATTATCTTTTAGTTAAATCATTTTCATTTATTAATTCATTATTAAATTTTATTATTATCAAATTAATTTAATAACAATGTCCAGTTGCGACTAAGGCTACATTCAAACTTTTAGAACAGAAGACGAGTAGGGCAGCCCAACCAATAGGCAAACAGAAGGTGACACCCTTAAATTAAGTATGCAAGTATTGGACAGTTAATTATGAGTTTAGGTTAAATTGTCATAATTTATATCCTTTACATAATTAAATAGAAAAGATATGACAAACATTTGTAGTATCTAAGAATTTATTTTGGTCCATGATTTAGTTAAATTAATTAAATTGAAATTTATCTTATCTTATCCTATATAATCGTCCAGTGCTTCCCGGTACTCCTGTAACTTGAGGTACAAAAGGTTCAACGGCAAAAACACTTTTAATTATAAAGAACTAGCAATGTCGACCAGCAGCACAACAAGTAGATAATTTTATTATCATTAGAAAATCTTTCGTAACGAGTAATATCTAATAAACCGAGAAACTGGTTAAATTGAAAAATAAGATAAACACATCTAACTCTAATTTATTAAGAATACTAATTCCCGACCTTACCGACATACTACTTGAGCGGCCTTTAATAATATATATATATATATATACACACACATTCCTACTTCATCGCAAAATTTAAAAAATAAGATAAACACATCTAATTGAACAGATATTCATCGCAAAATTGGAAAATAAGATAAACACAACTAACTCTAATTTATTAAGAATACTAATTTCTCAACCCCACTGACATACCACTTAAACCGCCTATAATAACATATATATATATATGCACACACTCCTCGGATATTCATCGCAAAGCTCTCCGTCCTTGATATTCTTCAGAAAACAAAAAAGGCATACTTTCTGTCACTCGTTTGTCAGCTATGGGAGGTGGTTTTATCTCAAGTGGAGAGGGCAAGAATGCCTCACAAGCTTATCCTAGCAAGCTTAATCGGTACGTGGCGGGTACGTGCCTCTGTGCAGCAGCCGGTGGGGTGATCTTCGGATATGATATTGGTATCTCAGGTAAGTAAGCTACTAATGAAAAGAGGTTACGAGTTCTTTTATTTTTATTTGTTCTTTCAATCCGTGTGTTGCATGGAAAATTGATTTCTTTTCTTTTTTTACGGTGGTCTCAGGTGGTGTGACATCCATGGCTCCCTTCTTGATCAAATTCTTCCCGCATGTTTACCGCAGGCAAACTGCGGATACGTCCGACAACCAGTATTGCACATTCAACGATGCGGGACTCACGATGTTTACCTCCTCACTCTATCTCGCTGCCCTGATTTCATCTCTTTTCGCTTCGTGGGTGACCAGAAAATTTGGTCGGAAACTATCCATGGTCCTTGGCGGCTTGATTTTTTTCGCTGGTGGTGCAATCAATGCTGGCGCCCAAAATATTGGGATGCTTATTCTGGGTCGCATCCTTCTTGGCATAGGTGTCGGGTTTTCCACCCAGGTAATTAATCCTTATGATCCTCTGATGTTCATATTCCTGTAGATGTCTTCTCTATAATTAGTTTATCTAATATGGTTTCGTGTACCAATTACAGTCCATACCACTCTATGTCTCGGAGATGGCTCCATGCCAGCACCGTGCAGCCTTCAACATTGTGTTTCAACTGTCAATCACAATAGGCATATTTGTCGCCAATATCGTCAACTATTGTTTCAGTAAGTATGTCGGTGGCGACACCGCCTGGCGACTGAGCTTAGGAGGTGCTTGTGTCCCCGCAGCCATTATTTTCATCTCGGGATTTTTTCTACCCAACACCCCAAACTCCATGCTCGAGAATGGGAAGGTGGAAGAAGCCAGACAAATGCTTAGACGCGTAAGGGGTGTGAGTGATGAGGAAGTCGAGCGAGAATTTCAAGATCTGGTAGCCGCAAGTGACGCGGCTAAGGAGGTGAAGAATGCCTGGAAGGATATTAGGAAGGCAAAATACAGGCCTCAACTGATCTTGGCCATACTCATCCCGGCTTTCCAGCAACTCACCGGAATCAATGTGGTCATGTTCTATGCTCCTGTGCTCTTCAGGAGTATTGGTTTTGGAAACAACGCATCGCTCGTCTCCGCCGTTGTGACTGGTTGCATCAATGTGCTGGCCACCATAGTTTCCCTCTACTCTACTGATAAGAAGGGCAGGAGGTTTTGGTTCTTCTTGGGTGGTATCCAGATGCTTGTCTTTCAGGTATCTACGATTTTCTTATTTCTTATACTATATATTAATCATCACCTAATTAATGATCATGCATAAAGCTTACTCTCTTAATTAATTAATCGCTGCAGGTTATGGTGGCTGCTTTGATTGGATGGAAATTCGGAACAACCGGAGCGGTCACTGCATTGCCAGCTTGGTATTCGTACATGGTGGTGGCCTGTATCTGCATATTTGTTGCTGGTTTTGCATGGTCGTGGGGGCCATTGGGATGGCTAGTCCCCAGTGAGATATTCCAACTCGAGATCCGATCTGCGGGGCAGAGTATAGTAGCATCAGTGAACATGCTATTCACCTTCGTGGTAGCCCAGCTGTTCCTCCCCTTCCTCTGCTTGATGAAATTCGGGCTGTTTCTCTTCTTCGCGGCTTTCATAATAGCGATGACCCTTTTCATCTTCTTCTGTGTGCCGGAGACCAATAACATACCCATTGAGCAGATGCAAGATGTTTTCAAGGCTCACCCAATATGGAACAAGTATGCCAATGCGGCCCAAGAATTTCACCCGGAAACAGTGTAGGGCCTTTGTAGTATAGAGCCTTTATAGTATAGAGCCTTTTGGATTTTTTCTCCTTTTTAAATAAATAAATATATATATATATATAAGAAATTATTTAATAAATTTATTAATTTCTCTTCGCTCTATGCATGCATAAGATTCTCAGAAGTTGGAACTAGAGACGATAAATAATATTTTTTAATTTTTAAAATTATTTTTTTATTAAATTAATTAAAATTACTTAGGCCCATATTGCTAAGGTGATCCGATAAAAAATAAACTCATCCTTTGATAATCAAACTAACCAGGAATTTGTAGGTCCAAGCCACCATCTTCCATGGGGAAAGGTATTGCCAGGTGCGAGGGTTTAGTATTGTCGAGATGACTAGGTCATGATTTGAATATTAGAACTCAGATGTCTGATTCCTATTGGCTGCTACCGTCTATTTTGCGCCTAGAAAGAATATAATATTGGAAGCTTGCCGCAACTGGCAGACATAAGGAGCTTAAACGCATTTGCAGGGGGCTATAGAGAAATTCGTTGAGGTTTACAGTAAATCTCTTAACTATTGCTAGTTTCCAAAACCGAGGTTCGTTGAGATCTTGATGGCTGCATGCAAAACCTCAGCCCTCAAAGATACGTCATTGACCACAAGCCAACCCAAGGTAAAATGACTGAATTTGATCCTAGTCTCCTCTATCTAAACCTTTGTACCAATGAAAAGGGAGAGATATCTTTCGGCATAAAGGAAGCGAGGCTCTCTTTTTGTCAGTAAAAACCTGGAGTACTGGCTAAGAAGGAATGGAATTTGGTTCCAGGATCAAATGATCAGCAAGCAGAAGTTAATTAAGGCTAACGACGGGAAGGGTGTAATAAAGCTTAGTCTTCCTCAATGGCCCAGGCAAATATATTTTAAGCCGTACAGTGTCATGAAAACAAGGCGCTCTCTGACAAAGAACGAATGTCACGAAGATTCTGCAGGCTTAAAAGGATACTAGTTTCCAGGAGCACGGTCAATTCACAACTTTTAAACAACTTTCTGTTTCATATAAATAAGATTCTGCTGGTGTCTTCTCTCTTTATAAATAAGCGGAAAAGCAGGAAAGAATCTTTCGAAAGTCTTGCTTCTTGATACACAATTGAAAATGCTGAGAAATGGTCATGAGCTTATTGAGATTGAGGTGTACCTTATGTTTGATTTTCTTTTCCCCAACATCCATTTGTTTTTAATTCTTGATTATTTTCAACTATTGTTAAGTTTCCAATAAATTACATATCTGTAACTTGGGTCTGGTTTATATTTCTTCCATTCAGACACATTTCCTCAAAGTGCATATTATCTGCGAAGGTTGCAAGCTCAAAGTGATAAAACTGCTGAAGAATATTGAGGGTATTCTTATTCAAGCACAAATTGTCCCCTAGGTTATGATTTTGTTATGGTTTCATCTAATTCCATTTCGAACACTTCTTTCACAGATTTTTATGTTTTACCTTGTGTTCAGGTGTATACTCGGTCAAGAAAAGAATAGAACATCAGATGGCCAGAGTGCGGGTACTGTAAATTCTGAAACTCTTATGACGAAGCTTAGAAAGTGTGGAAAACGAGCAGAGCTCTGCTATCCAAGTCCCAGATATAAATACGAGCAAGAACAAACCGACATGGATCGAGGGCGATTTTCAGCTAGTAACTTCAATGTCCCTGTAGTTTTTTTGATGAATATCGAGTAATATTATAAGGAAAATCAGTACAAACACAGGTCAATAAAGCATTGTGCCCGTGTAAGGGACAAAGTGCAACTTGCAGATACCAACAATATAATCCGGTAACTGCTACTTACACCAGCCTTGTGTACTAGGTAGCTAATAACAGAATAAAATCTCCTGAAGGGATAACTGTTAGGTTGTGGAGCCTGATATTTAAGTTTACTTATGGGCCTGATATTTAAGTTTACTTATAGGCCTGATAGTTAAGTTTTCTTAATGCTATATAAATACTCTCCTATGTAATTGTTTAGGGTATGTGAAAGGCAATTCTCTATAAGCCTGAAATAATCAATAAAAGAGCCAAGCCGCCGTGGAGGTTACCATTCTGGTGTTACCACGTATCTTTCTCTTATTCTTCATATTTTTTCATCTAGATTGAGTGTTTCATCTAGGAGATATTCAGCACAATCTGAAAGATGGACAGTTCGAAGATTGCAATTGAGAAGTTTGATGGATCCGATTTCAGTTTCTGGAAGATGCAGATTGAAGATTATCTGTACCAGAAAGATCTTCACGAACCCTTGACTGGAGTGAAGCCGGATTCATTGACAGAGGAGCAGTGGAAGCTCAAAGATCGTCAGGCTCTTGGGTTGATTCGATTGACTTTATCGAGAAACGTGGCTTTTAACATCGTCAAGGAGAAGACTACGTCTGATCTCCTAAACGCGCTATCAAATATGTATGAAAAACCATCGGCAATGAACAAGGTATATTTGATGCGTAGATTGTTCAATTTACAGATGTCTGAAAGTGGATGTGTTGCGGATCATATAAACGATTTCAACAAGATCGTTAGTCAACTCTGTTCTGTGCAAATTAATTTCGAAGATGAAATTAAAGCTTTGATTTTGATGTCATCTCTGCTTGAGTCTTGGGATACTATTGTTGCTGCGATTAGCAGTTCCCGTGGATCTGAGAAACTGAAGTTTGATGAAGTCCGAGATGTTGTTCTCAACGAAAGTATTCGCAAACGAGAAATTGGGGATTCATCGGGCAGTGCTCTCAGTGTTGACCGAAGGGGGAGAGGTAGCTTGAGGGGTCAAAATCAACGTAGCCGATCAAAATCACAGAACCGAGGAAAATCTCCAAGCAGGCCAAACATAACCTGCTGGAATTGTGGAGAAAAAGGACACTATCGGACGAAGTGTCCCAAACCAAAGAATAAGCAGCATCAGAAATCTGGAGATGATAATGATTCTGTAAATTCAACAGAAGACATTAGGGATGCTCTAATCCTCAGTGTGGGCAGCCCAGTTGAATCCTGGATTTTGAATTCTGGTGCATCTTTTCATTCATCTCCTAGCAAGGAATTATTCCAAAACTTTCAAAATGGAAACTTTGGAAAGGTGTTTCTTGCTGACAATAAAGCCTTGGAGATTGAAGGAAAGGGGGATGTCTGCATAAAGACTCCAGCAGGAAATCAGTGGACATTGCAGGATGTCAGATATATTCCTGGCCTCAAGAAGAATCTGATCTCTATTGGTCAGTTGGATAGCACAGGCTACGCAACAGAGTTTGGGAAAAGTTCGTGGAAGATTGTGAAGGGTGCTATGGTTGTAGCACGTGGCACAAAAGCTGGAACTTTATACACCACTGCAGGGTGTATTAACATGACTGTTGCTACTGAGGGTGCTTCAAGTTTGTGGCACAATAGACTTGGACACATGAGTGCTAAAGGAATGAAGATGTTGGCTGCAAAGGGAGTTTTGGAGGGTTTGAAATCTGTTGATATAAGTCTTTGTGAGAGTTGTGTTATGGGCAAACAGAAACGAGTTAGCTTCACAAAGATTGCTAGAGAGCCGAAGAAAGTACAGCTGGAAATGGTCCATACAGATGTTTGGGGGCCATCTCCTGTATCATCACTTGGTGGATCCAGGTTCTATGTCACCTTCATTGATGTTTTCAGCAGGAAGGTATGGGTTTACTTCTTGAAGCACAAATCAGATGTTTTTGCAACCTTCAAGAAGTGGAAAGCTGAAGTGGAAAATCAGACTGGGTTGAAAATCAAATGCCTGAGGTCTGACAATGGAGGGGAGTATGAGAAGTCAGAATTCAAAGCATTTTGTGCAGCTAAGGGAATTAGACTAATGAGAACTGTTCCTGGGAAGGCAAGGCAGAATGGAGTTGCTGAAAGGATGAACAGAACATTGAATGAGCGTGCAAGAAGCATGAGGATACATTGTGGGCTGCCTAAGATGTTCTGGGCAGATGCTGTAAGCACAGCTGCATACTTGATCAATAGGGGGCCATCTGTTCCCTTGGGGTTCAAGATTCCAGAAGAGGTATGGGCAGAAAAAGAACTCAAATACTCACACTTGAGAACTTTTGGTTGCACTGCTTATGTTCATGTTGATCCAGAGAAAAGAGATAAGCTTGATGCTAAGGCTACGAAGTGCTACTTCATAGGCTATGGTTCTGACTTGTTTGGTTATAGGTTTTGGGATGACAAGAACAGAAAGATCCTGAGATATTGTGATGTGACTTTTGATGAGAATGTCTTGTACAAAGACAGAGAGCAGAAGGTTTCAAAGACTACAAAGCAAGTGGGAGTTGAGGTTGAAGTGCATAAGAGTACACCAAGAGAAGTTGCAATAGAAACTCAACTAATCCCAGACACTGTTGCTGAAGAATCAGAGGAGGAGCAAGTAACACCTGAGCAGGTGTTAAGAAGATCTTCCAGGACCATCAGAGCACCAGATAGATATTCACCTTCATTACACTATTTGTTGCTGACTGATGAAGGGGAACCAGAGTCTTTTGATGAGGCCCTACACGTGGAGGATTCAATCAAGTGGGAGCAAGCCATGGATGATGAGATGAGTTCACTTGAGAAGAATAACACGTGGGTGTTGACTGAGTTACCTGCAAGGAAGAGAGCTTTGTTGAACAAGTGGGTGTTCAGAATCAAAACTGAACCCGATGGCAAAAGAAGGTTCAAGGCTCGGTTAGTGGTTAAAGGTTATTCACAAAGGAAAGGTATTGATTATGCTGAAATATTTTCTCCTGTTGTGAAATTAACTACTATCCGAATTCTGTTGAGTATTGTTGCATCAGAGAATTTGCATCTGGAGCAAATGGATGTCAAAACAACATTTTTACATGGAGATCTAGACAAAGAGATTTATATGCAACAACCAGAAGGATTTGTAGCTCCAGGAAAGGAACACATGGTGTGCAAGCTGAATAGGAGCTTGTATGGACTGAAGCAAGCACCAAGACAGTGGTACAAAAAGTTTGACTCTTTTATGAGCAAGAGTGGTTTTAAGAGGAGTGAAAAGGATCAATGTTGTTACTTCAAGAAATACACTGATTCTTATGTCTTTTTACTATTGTATGTGGATGATATGCTGATTGCAGGATCCAGTATGAAGGAGATAAACAGTCTGAAGGCAAGTCTGTCTTCAGTGTTTGAGATGAAAGATTTGGGTATAGCAAAGCAAATTCTTGGGATGAGGATTTCTAGGGATAGATCTGTCGGCACTTTAAATCTATCCCAAGAGCAGTACATTGAGAAGGTATTGTCTAGATTCAGGATGAATAATGCTAAACCCAGGACTACTCCATTGGCAAATCACATAAAATTATCAAAGGAGCAGTCACCCAAGACAGATGAGGAGCAGGCGCACATGACACTTGTTCCATATGCTTCTGCAGTTGGAAGTCTTATGTATGCTATGGTCTGCACTAGACCTGATATAGCACATGCAGTGGGAGTTGTTAGCAGGTACATGGCAAACCCAGGGAAAGAGCACTGGGAAGCTGTTAAGTGGCTTCTGAGATATCTGAGAGGTACATCCAGCACTTCACTTTGTTATGGCAATGGAAAAATGACTCTACAGGGTTTTGTGGATGCTGATCTTAGTGGAGATGTGGACTCAAGCAAGAGCACATCTGGTTATATCTACACTTTAGGCGGAACAGCAGTGAGTTGGATGTCTAAACTTCAGAAGTGTGTTGCTCTTTCATCTACTGAGGCTGAGTATGTGGCAATAGCTGAAGCTGGAAAAGAGATGATATGGCTGACAGATTATCTGGACGAATTGGGCAGGAAACAATGCCAGAAGATTCTTTACACAGATAGCCAGAGTGCCATACAGTTGGTGAAGAACCCAATCTATCATTCAAAGACAAAGCATATCAGGAGACGGTATCATTTCACTCGCAAGGCAGTGGAAGAAGGAGATATGTGCTTGGAGAAGATAGAGGGTGCAAAGAATCCAGCAGACATGTTGACAAAATGTGTTGATATTGGAAAACTGAGGTTGTGCAAAACCTTGGTTGGCTTTCTGTAGTTGTGTTTCTACAGATGATGCGGTGTGGTGAAGATATTGATGATGAAGGGATCAATGTTTGAGAATGCAATTTTTTGGAAGACTGGATCAGTCTCCAAGTGGGAGAATTGTTAGGTTGTGGAGCCTGATATTTAAGTTTACTTATGGGCCTGATATTTAAGTTTACTTATAGGCCTGATAGTTAAGTTTTCTTAATGCTATATAAATACTCTCCTATGTAATTGTTTAGAGTATGTGAAAGGCAATTCTCTATAAGCCTGAAATAATCAATAAAAGAGCCAAGCCGCCGTGGAGGTTACCATTCTGATGTTACCACGTATCTTTCTCTTATTCTTTATATTTCTTCATCTAGATTGAGTGTGTGAGTCGTGATCCTAACAATAACATCCAAGCTATCAAAACCCACCTCCAGGAGGTTGGTTTTTGCCCAATAAAATCCATGACGCATGTCATTATAATACATATCAGCTGCAGTACTGTCTTCCCCACGAATAATTTTATTATTCCGTCCTAACCAAATACTCCAAGCGCATGAGAATAACATCACATACCAGAGTCCTCTCCATCGGTATGGGATTGGGAAACCTTGGCATTGGACGAATAATTCCGTCATGGATTGTGGCTGCACCCAGGTAAGTCCCCAGTTTCGAAATAACAAACACCAACAAGCCCACGCCTTTCTGCAATTTAAGAGAATATGGTTGGAATCGCCTTCCTCACCTCTACAGGCATCACAGTATTGCTGCAAATCGGGGAGAATGCCTATCCTGATTAGGTGTCCTTTGGTTGACAATTTCTCTCTGCATGCCAACCACATGAATGTCTGCCATTTGGGGGCACCCTGATGGCGCCAAACGTTGGGTATCAGCCGATCATTGGCCATTGGAACACTCGCCTCCAGCGATTGATAACAGACTTTGGCTGAAAAAGGGTCCAGCCTTTCACCCCACCTCAGACTATCTTCCTCCGCTGGGTTTGGTTGAAACCTAGCCAACCTCTCTAACAGACAACCGACTTCCTCTGCCTCCCACGTGAATAATGCGCGCCGCCAGATGAAGTGCCATTTCCAAACTGTACCAAGCATCTCCCCAAACTGCGTCACTGGTCCCTCCTTCAACATAGATACAGCATGTAGTCTTGGAAATGCCATACGTAAGGGATCTGTACCACACCATACATCATGCCAAAAATCGATGGAACCACCATTACCCAATTTCCAGCGGTACAGTGAGGATATGCAGTGCCCTGAAGGCAATAACAATCTGCTGATCCTCACTATTCCAGTCCATAAGGCCGAAACATTCCTAGTGGAACAGACTATCCCTTCCGATCTGAGGGAAGGGTTGTACTTCTGTTGGATAACCTTGCTCCACAAGGAACCGGAATCGCTAGCAAGGCGATAGCTCCATTTCATGAGTAAAGCAGTATTGCGAAGCTTCAAACATCCCACGCCAGCACCCCCATTGTCCTTTGTGCGGGTAACCGTTGACCATCGCACTTTACACATACAACGTTTCTCAGCTGTTCCAGCCCACAGGAAGCGCTTCATCCACTTCTCCAAGTCTTTCCGTACTCCCTCAGGTATCTGAAAAAATAACATGTAGTAAACAGGCAGACTGTTCAGCACCGCTTTAACCAAGGTGAGTCTGCCACCCAGGGAGAGCAGGGAGCCTTTCCACGAGGCTAGCTTGGCTTTGAAGCGAGCCACCACCGGATCCCAGGTGCTACGACGCCGTGGACTAGCCCCGAGGGGAAGGCCGAGATATGGAAATGGTAGAGTCTGTAATTGGCAATGGAGAGAAGATGCCATCCGCTCTGCTTCTCGAGTTGGGACATTGATCCCCACGAGTCCTGACTTGAAAAAATTGACTTTGAGTCCTGAAAGTAGTTCGTAGCAACGCAATAATGCTTGAAGATTGTGCAGTCCCTGTTGGTCACCAGTGCTGAATAATATCATGTCATCAGCGTATTGGAGGTGGGTCAGCTGAAATGTGCCAAAACTCAGGCCCTGGAATAAGTGACACTCTGCGGCCCGTCTCAACATGCAGTACAACACCTCCGCGGCGAGGTTGAAGAGAAGCGGTGACATCGGATCTCCCTGGTGCAGACCTCTTCCAAGTGAGAATTCCTCAGTAGGTACCCCATTAACCAAGACAGCACAGCGCGCAGTGGAAAGGCATGCCTGCATCCATCTGCGCCATTGTACCCCAAAGCCCATCTTGTCCATCACATCCAATAAGAAAATCCAATCTACGGAGTCGTAGGCCTTCTGGAAGTCCAGCTTCAAGCACCAGCCACGACGATTGGATTTTTTCATTGAGTGGATGGCCTCATTGGCCACCATTACTGTGTCCGCAATGAATCTTCCTTCCATAAACCCGGTCTGCCATGGGGAAATTAAGCGTTCCATAACTTGTTTAAGACGGGATGTCAGGATCTTGGCAATAATCTTGTATAAGCCATTGAGGAGACTAATAGGCCGATAGTCTGAAAATTCAGTCGCACCTTGTATCTTGGGTATCAAAGTCAGAAAGCTATTGTTAATACCTCTTGGTAGGATCCCACTAGCATGAAATTCTTGTACCATCTTAACAATATCCCCACCGATGACTGTCCACGCCTTTTGGATAAAATAGAAATTAAAGCCATCCGGTCCCGGGGCTTTATGATTACCACAGTCCCATAGTGCACGCTTTATTTCATCCACTAGAAATGGTTGTTCCAGACCCGTAGCGACTTCTGTAGGCAACCGAGGCAAGATCAGACTTCCCAGACCATATCCCTGTGAACCCGGATCTGCAAAGAAGTTTTGGAAGTACTGTATAGTTGCAGTTTTGATTTCAGAAGGTGTGGAGAAGGTTTCACCATGAAATCGGATCATTCCAATGTGGTTCCTGCAGTGCCTTATGGTGGCGCATGAATGGAAGAATTTGCTATTCTTATCGCCGAGGCGGAGCCACTGCTGTCTGGATTTTTGTCGCCATATTGCTTGAATCTTCTTTTTAAGATCCCATTTTTGATTCTGCAGTTCCTCGTAGCGCTCCACGGACATAAGCCCCTGACTGCTTCTATGCTGATCAAGCATGTCCAATTTTGCTAGGATCTGTTGTAAATGATGTTCCAATGAGCCAAAGGATTCTTGGTGCCAAGTCTGCAGCTGCTTCCTCAGACATGCCAATTTCCGTACCACACTGCAGTCTCCTGGGAAAAGCTGGCCTGCCTCCTGCCAACCCTCCTCCACTCTCTGTAAAAATCGTCTGTCCTCCCACCAGATGTCCCACGATCGAAATGGTTTTTTACCCCAAAATGAGGAGTCCGATCTCAGAATGATAGGCACGTGATCTGAGAGTCCTTTGTCTCCTGCATATAGCCGATGCTGGCTAAAGTGAATGAGCCAGTTGTGAGAAACTAAAGCTTTGTTGATTCTGGAGGCGCCATGAGAATTAAACCACGTATACGCCTTTTCATGGAGCGGCAGATCAACCAATCCATTCCTGTTGATAAAGTTGGTAAGGCGAATGGCAGCTCTTTGACTGAAGGATCGCCCAGTGCGCTCCTCAACAGTAATTGTTTCGTTGAAGTCACCCATGATCATCCAAGGAAGCTGATCCGAAGCTTTCCGGCACTGGAACTCAATCCATATTGTGCGACGTTCCGGGACTGTGTTTGGTGCATGTAACCCCACGCATATGAATTGAAATCCGGTAGTACGGACTGTCAACATCAACAACACCCATCGTTCAAATTTCTCGATTGCAGAAACCTGTAACTGTGCATCATCCCACAGGCATACTATCCCTCCAGCCCGCCCTTGAGCATCTATTGTTGTCCACTGTATATCACTGCCTGACCATAATCTTCGTACTAATCTATTGGAAAATTGCTCCCTCTTCATTTCACAGAGAATCAACAAGCTAAGTCGTTCTCGACCAATCAGTTGTTTTATCTGAACTTCCTTTAGTCTACCACGACACCCTCGGATGTTCCATAGTGCAAAATTAATCATGATATGAACACAGTCCCAAATCGTAATGGGTATACCTGGAAGGAGTTACGGGGCGCAGTGACGTCGCCAAGCCTGTCCATCTGCCACAATTCTTCCCATCAATTTTTATCGGATTGCTTCCTTGGTTTGCTTACAGCTGAGCCCCAAGGTGTCAGCAATACCCATCGATCGCTGAATCTCATCCTCAATGGAGCATTGGCCCGAGTCATGGCTTCGAGATACAGGGGTCTCAGAATGATCTGCCGAGTGGTCATAATTGGTGGCAAGGAAAGATGGGTCCTCGGCAATTTGAGCTGATCCTTCCATTCCCATAATGCTAGGCCGTCCTGACGAGAGACTGCCAGTGGGTTTGAGGATTCAAAGCTTCTTCTGGCGATTTACTCTACGAGAAGATGAAAGACCCGAGTGTTTTCTCCTCAACACCTGTAGGCCTGCCTTCCGGACACCAAGGCAATTAGTATCAGCCGGGGAAGGATCAGGAACTGGGATCCCTTCCATGGATGCGGGGAGGTTTCTCGGTGACAAAGTCTTTGGCAAAGATTGTAACTGGTCTCCTGCCAATGCTTTCGTGCGGACCAACAAGGAGACAGGAGCAGAGCACGTGCTAAGGTTTTCTTCATTGGACGAGGAATGACAAAAATGGCCCTCCTTAGCTGAAAGTATCTGTTGACCCGAACCCACGTGCGTCCGATGACGCAGTGAGTGGGGTTGGGGTTGCTCTGCCTGTCCCTGTTCAGCAAGTTTAAACCCTTCTTCCTCAGCACTTCCTTCACCAACATGCAGCATTAAATCCTTCTGACAAACATCCTTCTTATCCTTCGGAAACATGCACTCCTTACCCTTAGGTGTCCTATCCCTACTGTCCCTTGATGGTGAAATGTGCATCTGGGCAGAACGGCTACTGCAATGGCCTGGTACTGTAGGCTTTTCACCAACCCCAGAATGCTTCTGCTCAACGTCCGTCAGTTCCTCAATATTTACCAGGAAAATTTGACCATCTACATTCATCTGTAGCTTCTCCTGGATATGATTTAATCCTGTAGTAGCCACTTGTAACTTAGCCAAATCCAGATTTGTCCAGGCTATTGTACTGGGGTGTACCTGTACCATAGTTCCAATCGTGGAAATGATCATCCTAAATACTGCTTCTGTCCATGCTTGGATTGGTAAGCCAAGAACCTCAACCCAAACTATGCGTCGACAGCCCACGTCTGTTGGCTTCCAGGGGTGGAGGTCGTGAAATCTCTCATTCCAGAAGCAGATGTTGGAATTGAGTTCCCGCCTCATGATTTCTTCACTAGCAAAAACAAGTAATCTTTGTGTCCCTCCCATGTTTATACTTGCTACGTCCCTAGGGAAAGACAACTCATCCATGCTTTCATCTCGGAGGAAGCCCACTGCACTACGTCGTAACCATGTCAAGTTCTCCGCATTAGATGATATGGTTATTGTCCTGACATTAGAGTTGTCATGAGACCTCCCAACGACTACCTCCACGTAGGTTCGGCTATCACATTCTTTGGGAGGCAAGCGTGTAACTCCCGTGGCAGGTCGCTGTGGTGGAGCGGTGGCCGAAGCTATACCATGGTTACTACGTGCGAGGGGGCGACGCCCTGACTTGGCAGCATAATGGGCTTCGTTGAAACGCATTCCAGTATGGCTACCAAGAGTCTCCATAAGCCTCCGCAATCTGTTATGCTAGACTTACGCTTTGAAATGAACACATCAGCCACTGGTTCTATGGTAGTAATCTCCTTAAAGAGGATAGCAGATGTCCATTCCTCTGGGATAGCTTCAACAAAATAGGAGATGTATCTGTCTGTGCCGAGAGCCTTCGCTGGATCCCAAGCAGGAACAAACCGTCAGTGGGGATCCTTAGCTACTTGTGGAATCGAGCAAGTGGGAGCTGGAGTTTTCCCAATACCCCGTATAACATGGTGGGGGGTATGAGTTGACGAGCTGGGTTAAGGATGGGTTGTAGAGAGAGGTGGGAGGTTTTGAGAAGTGAGAGACATGTTTTTTCTACTTTTTTTCAATGTCCCTATAGTTGATTGCATGTTTCCTGCATCCTTTGGTAATGAAATCCAACACATGCACGGCTTTGAAAATTTTCTTAATAAGAATATCAAGACGAGGGCAGTCGACGCTAGGACTGATGAGGATAGGATAGCCTACGAGCCATCTTTGCCATTCGCCGATTAGATTATTTTAATACCAATTTCCACTTCTGACTTAGGCTACATTCAAACTTTAAGAACAGAATACTGGTAGGCAGCCCAACCAATAGTCAAATTCAATTATGCAAGGATTGGACAGTTAATTATTAGTTTAGGTTAAATTGTCATAATCCATATTCTTACATAATTAAATAAAAAAAATAGGACAAACATCTGTAGTATCTAAGAATTTATTTTGGTCCACCATTTAGTTATATTAATTTAATTGAAATTTATGTTATCTTATCCTGTATAATCGACTAGTGCTTACCCGCACTCCTGTAACTTGAGGTACAAAAGATTCAACGGCAAAAGAGGACTTCTAATTATAAAGGACGGGTAATGTCAGCCACCAGCACAAGAAGTAGATAGTTTTATTATCTTCAAAAATCTTGTCGCAATGAGCAATATCTAATAATCCAAGGGTAATAATAATTCCGATTAACTGCCTAAATTGAAAAATAAGATTTGAAACGATTTTTAAAATTTTTATCATATTTCTCAAAATATGATAATATTTCCTCCAATTGATAATTTAAATTTTGGACAAAGTCAACTAAGAAAATCTACATGTATACTTTTGGATGTAGGTGATAAATTTTACTCCAATATCTTTATAATTAATAACCATTAGTTTTATTATAAAAATGTATACCCCGCCTTGTTTTCTATCTAATATTTTTAACCCTCCAATGATTATTTACCTTCTTATAATTCCTCACAAACTCAAAAAGTCATAACCCTATAATTATTCACTAGAGTAGTAAAAAACATTATTCTGTAACCATAATAAAAATATTCTTCTAAGATATTAATTAGTTTTGTTGGGTTTGAATCCAAATCATGTAGTAAAAAAACTATTTCTTTCATTGCTTTTGCACCAATGTAATATTTTTATGTCCTCCCGCACATTTCACTTTCATGTAGATAACCATATAAATAGATTTGTCGCCTTTTGGGTTTATGTGAAATAGAAATAGCATTCTTTCACAGCTTGCATGCCACGTAGAGTTCTACAATCCTGACGGTCAATAAAATCCTCGCACGAGGACAAATTATTTGTTAATTTGGAGGTTAGTTATGGTGATTTATGACAGGGAAGAGCACATGTTACATATCGATATGGAGTCCATCCAATAAAATAGAAGAAAATTTTCCATTCACGCCGCCATAATTAAATCCATCTGATACGCAGAAATAGCCAACGTTGTGTTTACTCCAACAACAATGGTTTAAGGAATACTTAACGCTATCATTTTATTCTAAATAATTCAATAATCTACACCACCAATCCACGTCACTCAAACTAAACTGACACTACATCCAATAAAATCCTGCCATCACACATATAGGATTTTATATACCATGGGCTTCTTATATTCATGCACACACTCCTATCTTTGATATTCATCGCAAAATTTCAGCTCTCCCTCCTTGGTAATCTTCAGAAAACAAAAAGGCGTAATTTCTGTGAGTCGTTGGTCAGCTATGGGAGGTGGTTTTATCTCAAGTGGAGAGGGCAAGAATGCCTCACAAGCTTATCCTAGCAAGCTTAATCGGTCTTTGAGAATTTTTCTTTTTTCACAATATATATCTATATATAAATAAAAAATTGTTTAATAAATTTATTCATCTCTCTTCGCTCTATGCACGCCTAAATTTATTTCATGGCATCAATTTCTATTAGTACTGGAGGACCCAGGGTCCGCATTTATGGCCTTACCTTTTACTCCAAGTAATCCAATAAGGAGAAGGTCTGGTAAATATCAACTACGTCATGTTGATATTCGGCCGAATCCAATCAACCAGTAACTCGGTAATTGTGTTAAACTTTCAAGACTGGGCCAATGATCCAGTTTTCCTTCAGGTATTTGAGGCTACCAATTAACCCCACATCTATAATCAAACTAATCAGAAATTTGTAGGCCCAAGCCACCATCTTCTGTGGGAAAGGTATAGTTGATTGGTCCGATCAAAATTTGTTTTTAAGACAGTGATTATTATTATCATCGGCAGAACAAAAGATCTAATATTTATTTTTATTTTTTATTCTTTTTAATGTATTTATTTTGTAGATTCTAACAGAAATATATTACAAATCAAATAATAATATTGGGATGGTGATCATTTAAAACACAAAGATCAAATATCATATAAAATAATCTGACAGTGTTTTTCCATAGCATGTGCTAGTTTGTCAAATGTTTGTTATCCCTCGGTTGGGGCGGTATACCGCTTGGTGACATACATGGGCCGGGCCAATAAGATCGTTCTAGTAGTTGTGAGGCCAAGCTGGGCCTCACATTATTCATCTATAGTTAACTTTGTGCAGACATATCAAACCTTATCAGCCAAGGCCGACAAATGCCGCCCCGCCGTTCCCGGTGGATGCTCCATGTCCACGTCTGTTGCTTTCTAGAGTACTGCCACTCGCTCGACTACAGCTTCCGTTCACGAATCTTAGAGGTGAGGGCTGCTTTTTGTTTTACTCTACTTGAAAACCAAAGCCTCAAGCTCCTCAATACTTTACCCTAAAAACTGCAAAAGAAACAGAATGAAAGCTTTCCTTTCTAACGTCTTTGGTTTGCGGTTCTCCTGGACGGTTGGGTCTAATGCCTGCAGGTACTTTTCTCATCTCCACTAGTCGCACCTTCCTGTCTCTCGCTTTACATTCTCTTTATATGGACGGTGCCTGTATGTATCTACTAGACTGCTAGCCATTTGTTCATCAGCCTCTAAAGAACAAAAAAAGTATAGATTTTCCTTGAATACACCTCTGGAAATGCATTAAGGGTTCTTGGTTAGTGTTTAATGTTTTAGGGCTCATTTCGTTCTGACAATTTCACTCTCTTTTTTATTTCTACTCAGAAGAACAAAAGATGTTTATCCAAATCTGCGTTTCTCCAGGGCACGACTTCCTCTCAACGGGAAAATTCTTATTCTCCCGGCTAGTACGGGTAAGAAATTGATTCTTACATTCCATCAAGCAATTAATCTCTTCTTTCGTGTTTTGATCCAATCTACAAGTCAAATTGTGCATTACTGCTATACTTTTCGTATATCTTGTTGCATTGACGGTTGATAATTCTCTAAATGATGAGTCGTTCAGCTCAATTGTGGTCTTGGAAGACCTCTGGACAGAAGAGAAAGAAGAGGCCAAGAATATTTTAGCATCATTCTTGGAGAAGCAAGGTTTGAGCAGTGATGTTTCCGTCGAAACTGTCGAGAACTCCAACCTTTTCCTTGATCATCTTGTCTCAAAGCTTCATTCTGTTCATATATCTCAGTCGGCAAGCAGGTTAGATCTCATCTATTTTGCCAAAATCGCAGACGCATTGTAGTTTACTTTCGCATTTTGAAAGAAATTTCCTTCAGTCTTGCAGGGCAGGAACTCAGCACGGTTGAAATTGAAGAGATACTTGTTTCTTACCTGGAATCGCTCTCTGAACAGTATGGCGTACCAAATCTGGCAAACAACTTGGTAGATATTAAACAAGTAAATTCAGTTTCACCTATATCTCCATCCAGCGCAGCCTTTGCCAGAAGGAGGCTAAGAGCACTTTCTATGCTTGACAGGCGAGACCTGGATGGAAATCTTTCAGCTCTTCTCTATCTCCTTGAGATTGGATTTGACTTGAAGCAAATAAAGAAAATGGTCTGGAGATACCCGACGTTAACTTCCTGCAGCTTGGAAGGGAAAATCAAGCCATTGATTGAATTTGTTCTTGCTCTTGGAGTATCAAAATCAGATATTCCAACTATCCTCCGTAGATGGCCTCAGCTGTTTGGAAGCAGCATGAAAAAAAATCTATTACCTAATGTGGCACTATTAGAGAGTTTAGGTGTGGATAAGAGACTTTGGCCAAGAGTTGTATGTTGTGGTGCATGCCTTCTCTGTCTCAGTAGGCAGAATGTCGAGGCAACTGTAGATTTCCTGTTAGGAGGGGTGTTGGATCAGAGAATATGGGCAAGATCATAGAAAGTTACACGAATGTGATGGCTTCTAGCCTTGAGGACAAACTACGGCCTGCCTGTGAGTACTTCCGTTCCTTTGGGTTTGATGTGGCAGAACTATGTCGCCAATATCCAAGGCTTCTTACGCTAAGCATTGAAGGTAAGTTGAAACATAAATGGAAGCATCTATTTTTACAGCTTGGCAAACAATATAATTCCAAAGTGGGAGTACTTTTTGATGATGGATTATCCCAAAGAAGATGTTGTGAAGTTTCAGCTCTTTTTTAATTTCAGTTTGGAAAGAGGATAAAACCAATATATGTCTTGGTGAAGGAGTATGATGACAAGATGAGTCTTAATAGGATGCTATCATTGTCACACCTCAACTTTGAAAGGGCTTTGAACAGAAAACTGGACAAACTTCAAACTTGTTTCTAGCAAAGCCTCGAGAGTTCCAAAAGAGAAGTGAGATTTCCTAGCTGATAACCGATTGTTTTCTCCCATAGAAATTTCTTGCAGATACAACAATTACATGATACCGACGAAGTAGTTCTCATCCGTGTCTCTTCCATTTCCTACTAAGCAGCAATTACAAGATACAACAATTATGTTTATAATTCCATTTTTTATAAACATAATTCATCTCTCGATTCCTCTCTATCTCTGAATCCAAATCCTCCTGTTTTTCGTCTGAATAGCAAACCATATTTCTATATTCTCCTGTTTTTCTGTCTGAATAGAAAACCTCATTTATATCTTCTCCTTGGTAAATTCTACAAAACCAAATAAAGTTAGATTCACAATCAAGAATAAAAAAATTACAACTTGTATGTATTTCAATCTACAAATCTACACACCAAATCTACAAATTCAAATAAAATCTCTGAACCGCCAATTTCAAATAAACTAAACCAGATATATTCATACACCAAGCAAAAATTCAAATAAAATCTCTGAACCGCCAATTTCAATCAAAAATTCCCCCGCAAGTTTCATACAAAATTTATTTAATTCCCGCCACAACTCTGCCTAAATCAACACACGAAATCTACAAATCCGGGATAAACTAAACCAGATATATATTCATACACCAAGCAAAAATTCAAATAAAATCTCTGAACCGCCAATTTCAAGCAAAAATTCCCCCGCAAATTTCATACAAAATTTTTTTAATCCCCGCCACAACACAACTCTGCCTTATCTAAACCCTAACACTTGAAAACCCCCAACCCGAAACACATCCACGCTCTCCCCCTATAAATCTTCCTTCCTCTCAATAAAAGCCACACAAGCCAGTCCTCTTTTATTCCAATAAAGAAAAGGAAACATCCATCGTCTCTTTAGAACTACTGTCCTACCATGCCTGCAATTCTAGAAGAGCCGCTCTTGGCCGAGAACCCGGATCGATTCTGCATGTTCCCTATCCAGTATCCGGAGATATGGGAGATGTACAAGAAAGCGGAGGCCTCCTTCTGGACCGCGGAGGAGGTGGACCTCTCCCAAGACCTCCGTCACTGGGAATCGCTATCCCCGGACGAGAAGCACTTTGTTTCCCATGTTCTTGCTTTTTTCGCCGCCTCCGATGGTATCGTACTTGAGAATCTCGCCGGACGCTTCATGAAGGAGGTACAGATTGCCGAGGCCCGTGCTTTCTACGGTTTCCAAATTGCCATAGAGAACATTCACTCCGAGATGTACAGCCTGCTGCTGGAGACATACGTTAAGGACTCTGCTGAGAAGACCCGACTCTTCCGCGCCATCGAGACGGTGCCGTGTGTTGCGAAGAAGGCGGAATGGGCTCTCCGATGGATCAACGGGTCCGAGTCGTTCGCAGAAAGGATTATCGCGTTTGCTTGCGTGGAAGGGATTTTCTTCTCCGGAAGTTTCTGTTCGATATTTTGGTTAAAGAAGCGCGGGATGATGCCCGGGCTAACCTTCTCCAACGAATTGATATCGCGAGACGAAGGCTTGCACTGTGATTTTGCTTGCTTGCTGTACAGTCTTCTGAGGAATAAGCCTAGCGAGGAGCGGGTGCAGGGGATTGTGAGGGACGCGGTGGACATTGAGAGGGAGTTTGTGTGCGACGCCCTTCCGTGTGCATTGGTAGGGATGAACGCAGAGTTAATGAGCCAGTACATCAAGTTTGTTGCGGATAGATTGCTTGGGGCACTTGGGTGCGGGAAGATTTATGATGTGGGTAACCCATTTGATTGGATGGAACTGATCTCCTTGCAAGGGAAGACCAATTTCTTTGAAAAGAGGGTCGGTGAGTATCAAAAAGCTTCTGTCATGTCCAGTATCAATGGGAATGGAGAAACCCACGTCTTCAAGTTGGACGAGGACTTTTAGATTTCCTTTTTGGTAAATATGTAATAGAGAAAATATTAATTTGATAATTTCATAACTGTTTAATAGTTTTTATGGTATTTTATTTAATTAATTAGCGAATTTCTTGTTTACTTGAATTTATATTTTTAATTGTCATTGAAAGAACAAACATCTGATCTTATTCCTGGCGGTTAATATTATGGTTTTAATGTCAGAATGTTCCCACTCCAACCGTTCTCACCACTCTTTCTCATCTGCATAAATACTCATTCTTTGAAAATATGGGAGTGGAGGAACTATTGGTATTCTCTTTAGCATCAGATATTCTGATACAACAATTACTTCAAGATATTTCAAAAGAAAAAAATTACTTGAGGAGACTCACAAATGAGTTGGCTGTGGCAGATGCTTTTAAGTTGCGGCAGCCCTTTAAGCTCTACAAATACCATGATGACTATATTCAGTTTTCAATCTTTTGCCACTGAGGTTTTGCTCTTTCACGGTTTCTCTTTCTTCATTTGCTATAATCTCTTCCATTCCATCACAATACATGACTGAAATAGTTTCAGAACCCTGAAACTTCTTCTGATTCCTCTGTTTCAAAAATCCAAAATCATTTGCGAAGAAGAAACAAGGGTAAACGTTACTTTAATTTTCAAGAATCATACAGTTGAAACTCCTTTGTTTTTTTTTATAAAAATGTTTACTGGCTTCCATCTCAGAACAACTTCAAGAGTATTAATCAGCAACAAAGCAATTTATAATCAGCTGAAGAACATATGTCTGACCATAGATTTCTTATTGTCAAATGGGAGCTGAGTATTTCTTTGACATCAAAATGTTCCCACTCTAGCCGTTGTCACATCGGTATATCCAGTGAATCAATTTCCATTCTTTGAAAATATGGGAGAGGAGGAGCTATCGGTATCCTCTTTAGCATCGGACACCACTCGAATTGAATTTTTTGAAGAGACTCGCAAACGAGTCGGCTACTGCATATGCTCTCTAGTCGATTCAGCGCAAACGAGTCGGTTTCTATATCACTTCTATTTCTACTTCTATATATTCCCATCCATTGCTCTATATCAATCAACACAATACCTGCCTACCTGCGTATTATCTGTTTCTCAACTCCTGATGCATCTTACTGTTCAAAACAGAATTGAGAATCCCAAACAGTCGGATCTGAGGATAACTAAATAATCATTCTCTGCAGAAAAAAAAAAAAAAGCTGTGCCAAAGTCAGAGACATGAGCTTATCCATGAGAGATCAATCCCGTTAACCGGTTTGAGTCAAGCCTAAGTCTGGATAAAGTGGTACAATTTTTGAGGTTCTTAAGAATTGGACCAGAGAAATAAATTGAGGCTGCTGTAAGCCTTCTGAGTAATCTTCCAAGGCATACATCTTGAGGCAATGGACCTGTCAATGCACTTCCTGATAATTGCAAAACCGTCAGGAATATGATCTTTTCATTTGTTGGGGAAGAGAACCAGACAGCAAGTTGTCACCAAGGTTTAATAGTGACAAGTTGGTTAAATTTCCAATACACTCAGGAATCTTTCCTGTCAAATTATTTAGACCAAAGGAAATTTGATTGAGAGATTTTAGAGAACACAATTCCTGAGGTATAAAACCAGAAAATTGATTCCCCCAAATGGAGAGTACAATTAGTTTCCTGTGGAATTGGGAACTAAACCTGTGAGACTATTGATAGAACCCCAGAAGCTATCCAGGCTTCCTGCAAAACCTATTGCGGTCGGAATATGTCCACTTAGATAGTTTTGATCCAAGTCTAGGAAAACTAGTCTGGATAGATGTTACGGTCTCTAACGTGCAGGACCCGAACGTGGTGTTTGTGTTCTTCTCAAAAAGTGTTTCTAACGTGATGTATTAAATGCCTGAGTTGCATATGTTATGTGAATTGAATATGTTGATTGTGTTCTGACATGATTGAGGATATCCTGTTGTGGTATTATGCTTTGTACTTGCCTTTGTGTGCTTGTACGTGTTTGTGTGTCAGGATCCTTTTCCGATGGCCATTTGGGGTAAGCGCTGATGCTACTAGGGAGAGGAGAGGTTCTTACTGTTATGGGAGTTGTATGGGTGGCAAACCCCAGCATGCGTGCGCTGGATGTCTGGTCCTTGTGTGGCCGGAACCCTGTCCTTGTGTGACAGGAAGCCCTTATCCTTGTGTGGTTTGGGATGCCCTAGTCCGTGTGTGGCTTGGGAAGACTTGTCCTTGTGTGGCAAGACGACTGAACCCTATCCTTGTGTGGTTTGGGATGCCCTAGTCCGTGTGTGGCTTGGGAAGACTTGTCCTTGTGTGGCAGGAAGCCCTTATCCTTGTGTGGTTTGGGATGCCTTAGTCCGTGTGTGGCTTGGGAAGACTTGTCCTTGTGTGGCAAGACGACTTACTAGGCTTACTGGTTAGCTTGTGTGTTAACAGTTTACTCTTTGTGCAGTAAGCCTTGGACAACACAGGTGGAAGGGGATTGCCTTTCTTCTTCATTGCCGAGAGCAATATGATGAGTTCTACCTGCCTGTGTACTTCTGATTTTTCGGAAGTGATCGTAGTGCTCCCTCAACCATAGATTCAGCCCTAACCCTTTTTTATTGGTTCTTGAATTACGTGATCCTTTTTAATTATTTAGGAATGATTTAATGTGAATGGGAGATTTGTGTTTAGGGTTTCTGTAGATCTTATGATGCTATGACCCTACTGAGATTCTTGTAATCTCATATCCGTTGTTTTTACCATTTTTCAGGTTTAGGTATATCCACTGTCCGTGGTACCAGTGTGTGTTCATCGGTATCCTCTTTAGCATCGAACACCACTCGAATTGAATTTTTTGAAGAGACTCGCAAACGAGTCGCCTACTGCATATGTTCTCTAGTCGATTCAGCGCAAACGAGTCGGTTTCTATATCACTTCTATTTCTACTTCTATATATTCCCATCCATTGCTCTATATCAATCAACACAATACCTGCCTACCTGCGTACTATTTGTTTCTCAACTCCTGAAGCATCTTACTGTTCAAAACAGAATTGAGAATCCCAAATAGTTGGATCTGAGGATAACTAAATAATCATTCTCTGCAGAAAAAAAAAAGAAGTTATGCCAAAGTCAGAAACATGAGCTTCATCCATGAGAGATCAATCCCGTTAATCGGTTTGAGTCAAGCCTAAGTCTGGATAAAGTGGTACAATTTCTAAGGTTCTTAGGAATTGGACCAGAGAAATAATTTGAGGCTACTATAAGCCTTATGACTAATCTTCCAAGGCATACATCTTGAGGCAATGGACCTGTCAATGCATTTCCTGATAATTGTAAAACCGTCAGGAATATGATCTTTTCATTTGTTGGGGAATAGGACCAGACAACAAGTTGTCACCAGGTTTAATAGTGACAAGTTGGTTAAATTTTCAATACACTCAGAAATCCTTCCTGTTAAATTATTTAGACCAAAGGAAATTTGATTGAGAGATTTTAGAGAACA